>JASANE010029964.1:0-21811 GCA_030248225.1 Trileptium ribeirensis | reverse complement strand
GACCACGTCTTCTGGGTCAAAATATAGAGCCCAACGGTGCTAAGAGAGTCAACATTTTGAATTTTAGCCATCTAGGCGTCTTGCTGTATCTCGAATAAGTTTTCGCCTCGAACGCAGACCACGAAGAATCCTCTCATTTTGAGAGCTACAGTTTTGGTGTTATCTCGTATTTTTGATAGCTGTCACTTTGGAGCATGGTGAAAATTTTATCAGGGGCTTGAACCGGGGCCCATGGTTTGAGAATAGGGTTGCGCCAAAATTGCCAGGTGTCATTTTGGTAAGAGAAAAGTAATTAAACTTATGTCAGAAAAACCGGCCAAATGCTTTTCATTTGTGAGTCAAAATTATTTAAATGGGCCATGAGACCCAAAAATACATGAAAACGGCAATATCTCTGTAACCGCTGGTGTTATTGTACAGACCTGAGTCTCAAACTGGGCACAAACTAGGATTTGTGAGTCAAAATTATTTAAATGGGCCATGAGACTCAAAAATACATGAAAACGGCAATATCTCTGTAACCGCTTGAGCTATATGGGTGTTATTGTACAGACCTGAGTCTCAAACTGGGATTTGTGAGTCAAAATTATTTAAATGGGCCATGAGACCCAAAAATACATGAAAACGGCAATATCTCTGTAACGTGCTCGAGCTATATGGGCGTTATTGGATTCTTTTTATAGAGAAAATTCATTACCAATTATTATTTACGCTGCCGCCATGAGTCAAAACGGGTTTTTGAATAAGCTCATAAGACCCAAACCACACGAACACGGCAATATCTCCACAACTAGCTATACTATTATTACTAAATTGGTCTCATTTTGTAGAGCAATTATTTATCCTCTATGTTGATGTCTCCCGAAAAACACGAGATGAGAGGATATATTTTTAACTACTCAACGGCTGTATTTGGCTCATTGATGCTCGAAATTATATATTCAACACTCAAAATTTAAGACAGCCTACTAGTCGATAAAAAACGATATTGCTAATATTAACTACAAAACGCACCAAAAAATGATTGTCACATTTCAAGAGAGTAAACTTGTGTTTAGCATGTTTAAAAACCAAGACAGCAGCGCTCATTCCCGGCTAATACTATAAGAATATAACAAACAAAAACATCGGAGAATCATTACAATCATAAATCCGAGTCGAACAAAAAATTTTTGATAACAAGATAACCGGTCTTAACAAAATGTCATCAACAACAACAACTTACGACAACAATATTGCCCTGTCCGTCTAGTTCTCGAATGATTTCCGAATCTTTTTCGCCTTCTTTGGTGGCTTTCTGACGCTGTACCAACTTACCGTCTTCCACTGTGAAGGTCGTCTAAAATTTAAAGTCAATTATAATTATTAGAGCAAGCAATAGAATAATTTTCTTATTGCTCTGAATCGTAAACGTTCCAAAGATTTTAAACTTCATTAGCCTGATAGAGGATGCTGCGATTGCACGATAGAATGTTTTTGTAAAACACTCATATGAACAGAATTAGAAACAAATCATTCGCAAACAACAATTGAATACTTGTGCTAATATTTCAAGAAGATCTCTTTTTAATTTCTAAGTGGTACTAAGATAACAACGGTTGGGCAGGATATATACCTATTACAGTGTAACCGATATTTTTGTTACGGTTCCGGCAAACACCATATTCCAGCTCTGGCTCCGGCAATAACCAATTCCGGGTTCTGGTTCCGGTCTTTTGCAAGAATCGTGCCAGAACCGTAACTCGGGTAGCAGAAATTTTGTTTAATTTTTTTTCACTTTATTGTAAACATTGTTGTCAAAAGATACATTTTTATGTACTGATCAACTTGTTTAAAAACCAACAAAACATTAAACTTAACAACTCTCAAAGCAAGTGGAAACAGAGCGAGTGTGGCTACTCTGCACTTATTGACTATTTTGCGGTTCCAAATTCAGGTTCATAGTCACGCTTAAACTCCTATGAATGCAATTATTATACACCGGGAATACTTTAATAACACCGTCACGGCCACTTCAAAATCGAATGACTATTTGTTCTTACAGTGATTCAAAAGACAAACATTTTTAAAATTTATAAATACAAATAAAAAAAATTGCTGGGTTCTCCAAATAGTGGGTAGGGGCTGATATTTTCAAGTGTCCCCCCGAGAAACGGGGTGAGCCCCGTTTCGTACTGTGTGGCAAAATTTTGTGCTCTCCCGGTTCATCGCTTCTTAGAGAATTTTTTCTGCTCGGTAAAAGCACCGCCAAATGACATTAAATTCCCTAAAAACTTGTGCAAAACTCCGAAATTTTGTCAAAATTTGCTTCAAAATAGCTTTTTCCTATGAAAAGCATTTGGCAGCGTTTCTGACATAAGTTTTAATCCTTTTTCTCTTACCAAAATGACACCTGGCAAATTTGGGCGCACCCAGGTTCTGAACCATGGGCCCCGGTTCAAGTCCCCTGATAAAATTTTCACCATGCTCCAAAGTGACAGCTATCAAAAATACAATAACACCAAAATTGTAGCTCTCGATGAGAGGATTCTTCATGGTGGTCTGCGTTTTTCGAGGCGAAAACTATCCCGAGATACACGCAAGATACCTAGATGGCTAAAATTCAAAAATGTGACTCTTGACACCGTTGGGCTCTATTATTTTGACCCAGAAGACGTGGTCGGCGGGTTTAGCGTCTAATGAAAGGGCACAAATATACTGAATTTGTGATCAAATAAAAAAATTGTTGTGAAGATCCGTCCATCCGGTGATGAGTTATGATCTCTACAGATGAACAAAAAAAAAGAAATTTTTACGATTTCTGCAGCTAGAAAAACCATTTGTGGAAACGGAGTGAGCGAATATAAGCATGATACAGTATTGCGCATATAATTTTTGGTTTAAATCCTTAGATGTATGCTTATTGAAGTTGTTTGACTCAATCATAAAGCAGCGGCGGATTTTAAAATTGAACCTATTTCAATTTGATTTCAAAAATGAAAATTGTAGCTATTTCGATCATGAAAATGTTACCGCAATATAAGTAAGTCGGAGCGTTATTATGCATTCACGTAAATTTTTTGACAAATGAACACCAAGTCCTAGTTTCGGCTCCGTTTTAAATTTACAGTTCCGGTTCCGGCTAATTTCGATTCCGGTTATTCTCTCGTATTGCTGGGTTAACTATATATATATCGTTACTTCTAGATTTTGTTCGCAGCTAAACCGAGATATGTCGGCAGTTCTTACGTTGGCAAACTATGGTATATACTATATGTACATCAGTTATTTAGCTACGTTAGTTTTTTTAGAATACAGTACTCGCCAGAAATGAGTGATGCTCTTTCGAACGAACGAACATCGAACAGAAATCGAAAAAAATTTCTTTATTCTCGAACACTTTTCGAACAAATTTAAAAAAGTGCGCCAAAATTTCGAACACGTCTCGAACAAAATTTTAAATTTAGCGAGCCAACATCGAACGAACAGCACTGATTTCTGGCAAGTACTTTAGGTTTTATCTTTCCAAATGGTCCACCAGTACTAACTCGGTAGTGTTTGTTGATTGTGCAACGGTATCCAAACATTGCTTTTAATAAGCTCACAGTGCTTCCTCCCATACACCCTCCACAATATCACAAACATATTTATTATACCAGCCCTAATTATTACATTATACAGATAGATACACCTTCGTGTTATGTACAGGATATGATCGTTTAGTCAATATATGTTTGAGCAGATTTACCAGCGTCCACCGATAACAAACATTCATATAATAATTATTATGCGCTATGTCTAATGTATGTCGTTTGAACTGTTAGCTACTGCACATACAAACATTTCATTATGAAATATAATCTATTATGTAAACACACCACAAGCTGTTCACGACTTACAGCAATAAATGTATTCAGACCCAGGTACATTACATAGTACAAAGAGTATGGGCAAGAAATGAGTGTCACCTTTCGAGCGAGCTGTGTTATAAAAGCTTCCCCCCCCCAAACTAAATAAAAAACCATAAGGGGCTCGCCAGGTGGCCCAGATTTCAGATGGCTCTCCACCACAAAATCCGTCTCGTTAGAACCAATTTTGACGTCAAATTCTATTCTGTTAACTTGTTTCAAAACGAGGTCAAACGAATACAATACGTATATGTATTAACTTTTGTCCCGACAATAATTATCATCGTTGCTGCAGCACAATATAGATAGCCGACGATTTCACTCTGTTTACCGGTGCCAGGGTTAGTTTTTATGTGCTAAGTTCCGCAAAGAATGCACATGTCAGATTTAGGCAATTTTTAGTAAAAACACAGATACCCTACCTAACGATTTCGCCACGGTTATTGATCCAGGGTTAGTTTTTGTGTGCTAAAGTTCCAAAAAGAATGCACATGTCAGATTTAGGCAATTTTTAGTGAAAACCCAAATACCCTACGATTTCACTACGTTTACTGGTCCAGGGTTAGTTTTTGTGTGCTAAAGTTCCAAAAAGAATGCACATGTCAGATTTAGGCAATTTTTAGTGAAAACCCAAATACCCTACGATTTCACTACGTTTACTGGTCCAGGGTTAGTTTTTGTGTGCTAAAGTTCCAAAAAGAATGCACATGTCAGATTTACACAATTTTAGTGAAAACCCAGATACCCTACGATTTGACTACATTTACTGGTCCATGGTTAATTTTTGTATGCTAAAGTTCCAAAAAGAATGCACATATCAGATTTTGGCAATTTTTAGTGAAAACCCAGATACTCGAAGATTTCACTATGTTTACTGACCCAGGGTTAGTTTTTGTATGCTAAAGTTCCAAAAAGAATGCACATGTCATATTTAGACAACTTTTGGTGAAAACCGAGATACTCGACGATTTCACTACGTTTACTGATCCAGGGTTAGTTTTTGTATGCTAAAGTTCCAAAAAGAATGCACATGTCAGGTTTAGACAATTTTTAGTGAAAACACAGATACTCGACGATTTCACTATGTTTACTGGTCCATGGTTAGTTTTCGTGCTAAAATTCCACAAAAATGCACATGTCCGGTTTAGACTCTTTTTAGTGAAAACCCAACGGCCAAGCAAAAACATTAAATTATTAATATTAAACGGTAAAAGCAAATAATGCGGCTAAAATTTAAGCTTAATGAAGCCCAGTAAAAACCTATCTATCTATATAGTCCTGTAAAAGTGATAAATCTGGCCTCTCCATAGAGGGGCATGGGATTCCACAGGATTTTCGAGTTTCACTGTGATGTCAGAGATTCAAGCAGCTAAAATTTTAGCTCTGCCCATCATCTGCCTCTCAGCACCTCCACGAAGTTAGATCAAAAAATATCGCTGTTGCAAACGGTTATAGCAAAACTCAATCCTGCTGATTTCATATCGACTACTTACGGCAAAATTCTGAGTAATATGAAGCACGGCCTGCTGAAAATGTTCATATGTTTAGTCGGCATAGAGTAAAGTTCCGAACAATGCTCGTCGTTGAGTTTCTGAGTATACTTTACTTACGTTACATTTGCTTCAGGCATTGTCGTTTCCTCAAATTCTTCGTGAAGACGAAATTTTGTCTCCGAGTTCCGAACGGTACTCGTCGCCTTTAATAAAGAGTTTTCGAGTAATGCTTTTTGCTTACCTTGCTCGTGATTCCGTCAATTGTCGTTTCGTGAAGACGAAATTTTATCTAAGCGTTCCGAACGTGCTCGTCGTCTCAATAACGAGTCTCCGAGCATTACTTCTCGATTCGTTACCTTACACTTACGTGAGTCTATTGTCGTTTCCTCAAATTCTTCGTTAATAAGAACTTTTGTCTCGCAGTTCCGAATGGAACTCTTGTTAACGATTTTGAGAGTGATACTTTTCGAATACTTACCGTACACGTACTTCCGTCCATTGCCGTTTCATGAAGACGAAATTTGGTCTACACGTTCCGAACGTGCTCGTCGTCTCAATAATAAATCTCCGAGTGTTACTTTTCGATTCCCTGCATTACACTTACGTGAGTCCATTGTCGTTTCCTCAAATTTTTCGTTGATAAGAACATTTGGCTCGGAGTTGTGAAGGGTGTTTGTTGTCTTAATGAATGAGTTCGTGAGAATTTTTTTTAATTCTTACCTTACACTTGCGTCCGTCCATTGTCGTTTCCTCAAATTCTTCGTTAAGACGACATTTTGTCTCCGAGCTCCGAACGGTACTCGTCGTCTTGATAACAATATCGTCACCGTTTACAATGAATTCAATATTGTTGCTAGTCGCTAAAGCAAGTTTTCGAAGTGCAAAATTGACGCCTGTAAATTACAAAAAAAACATCGCACGATACAACTGACAGTGAATTTGTATTTCGCACCGACAATGGAATTTCAAAACACAAATGGTCACCTTAAAAAGACAACAAAAAATAATTATATATTGTATATGACTGTTTACACTTAATGCATATATACAGCATTACGCACACTACGTGCCAAAAATGACGAGTACCTCGCTAGACATTTCGAAATTATTCAACAAATTTATTTCGAGCGAGTCTCGAGCCAGCAAGCGACTACTGTATTTCAACACAGATACGTCCCAATTATAAAACTTAAAATTCAATTATGGGTTCTCATGCTCATAGAGATCTTTCAGCGGTATTTAGATTTCATTATGAGTATACCTGATACACGGTGCGAAAAGATACTCGTTATACATAAACCACATTAAAATGATAAACTGCTTCAAATTCCCAATAATTACAAGTATCTCGCAGGCAAGGTTGAACCGGAGCGAGCGTGCTAATCACCTCTAGCACGCTCTGTGGGCACTTATGGATATACCATGTCTACAGTAATACCTTTTTAGAAATTGCAATCAATAAATGTTCCATTCATATTGGTTAATTCTGTTTGGAAACATTATTATTCTGATTGGCTAATTAAACGTAAACTTATTGCACTAACATAAATATATTGTCCAATTGGACATTTTAACATTACCAGAACAACACTATTATATGCCTTCAGAAACCGCACATCCAATAATCTCAGCGGAGCATTACCTAATATATATTTTAACAACAGTTGTATAAAAGCATAGTTCATATCATTAGTCATTAAACGCGGTAAATGGCCGAAATATGTCTAATAATGGCATTAAAAGCATCTGTTCCGGTTTTACCATACCGCTCCCGCCAAAGAAACTCATCCATATGGCTTTCAAGTGTATTTGAAGACACACCACACATGGACTTCAATTTCTTTTTAGCATTCTTCCAATAACACTCCACGTGATTTGTGGTGGCTCCTGTGACCGGGCAAGCAAAATTGTGCGTATTATTGACTGTATAATGTTGGTACGGTGGTACCACTTGTATCTGATTAATATTATTATAGGCTCCCGACTGATCTGAATGAATGATTGAGCCAGGAGCAATACAACGTTCTATGATTGGGAGCAATGTTCGTGCGGCATTCATGGATATGGTCTTGCTCGATAGAATATCGCTCAAAAAATTTAACAGCATAGTAAAACATATAGAAGTCCCGCCGAAAATACTAATTGGCAGTTGCTCTTTTATTTTTGTGTGGTCACGCGGGGACTGATTCGCTGTCCGCACTACTGCACTAACAAAAAATGGTGGTCAAGCGCCATTGTAAATTTCTGATGAAAAGTAAACGATGGCCAATAAAAATAAGACTCAAAAATAATTTCACAAATAATAGCATACGCACAAACAGAGTATTACTGTACACATGGTATCTCCAGGAGTGCGAAACAGAGTATTACGTACTGTAGACATGGTATCTCCAGGAGTGCCCGCTTTGTGTATGATATATGTACCACCCTAAGACCTCTGGTAACCCTGAAACCTCATAATGCTAACCTGATAGGACTTAAGGCACACAAACTATCGCGCACGTCGCAAAATTTATAGTAGTTTAGCTGAGGCGCAGAAAACTAATCCATAACCAAATAAGTGACGATAGAATAATATGGGTAAATCGGGTTCGCCGACGGTTGGGCTTAAACCACATCAAACACTCTAAAATATTCTACTGTCATGTTGCATCGTAGGTGACCATACCGTCGAATTCGACGTACCGAAAACCTTATGTACAGTTCTAATTTCCCTGAAAGCAATATACATATAGCCTGATAGCCTCTGAAAAGGCATGAAATACACATGATGGATTTCTAATAACCAAATTTTCGTATTCCGCATTCATAAAAAAACCTATACATAGACCATTCTTGACGCCCCACGCTCAATACATAACCAAATAAAGACATCTAAGAAGCCATAAAATATTCATGCTGGACTCTAAGATAAGTAGACGGTGGGTCATCCCACGATTGCATAGCGAGCGGTATCACTGCGAGCAAGCGACCTTTATAGTCACAGATACGTTTTTGTATTCATAAAATTAAATATTTTTGCCAGCCTCGAAAACCTCTAAACTCACAGATTTCAAAAATTACAGCATTAGATTGAAACTAACAAAATCAGGCATAGAATAAAGGGGGTCCCAGGGGATGCAGTATCATGCCAAAAAGGGTATATATATTGATCACAGAGGTAGTCAAATACCTTCACCATTTTCAGCTTCCTCGAAAGTCTTTGCAACCACAAATACAACCAATTATAACACTAGGTTGAAAATCACGGAATAATCCACGGCTCAAAAATGAGTCCTTTTGGGACCCATTGTGTGCCACTATCTCCTTATCCGCGAGACTGACAAAACTGTAATGGTCAACAAAGTTGTAGATCCTATCAAGGCGAACTTAAAAGATATGGCAAATGATTTGATACAGAGCCCCGCATTTTGTGATATAGCTAAAACGTAATTTTCCGTGGACACAAAAATAAATTCAGCGATAACCTCTTTAAAGGGGGCACCAGATCTAACCTATATGGCGTGACGGGCCAGACTACAAACCATCATATGAAAAGACCGCAAGGGAATATCTTCATTTCTTCTTGAGATATTTAGCAAAAATCTAGCCGGACAGACGGACGGACACGGTGAAATTTATCAATGCGTATACAAATAAATGCTTGTTCTCTACTTTCCTTGTGCAACCAAAATATCGTATTCAGCAAACCGGAAAACCAATATATGGAGCATTATTGATGAACTGCACGCAATACATAATCCAAGGAATGAAAACATATACAGTACCCGCCAAAAATGACTGTCGCTCGCTCGCGACTCGCTCGACACTCGCTCGCGACTCGCTCGAAATAAATTTGTTCTAAAAATAGAATTTTCTATTAATTTAAATAGTTGCGAAATCTCGAGCGAGCCACTCGCTCGAGACTCGCTCGCTCGAAATGCGACGATCATTTTTGGCGAGTACTGTATTTTGGGAAATCTGGTTCATCTACCATAAAACCCTTGAAACCCCAAGTCAAGTTAGACTCCAGATGCAATACCATCGTATTCAGCGTGCTTGATAACACCGTAGACACTAGTTGTCATGTAAAAACACACAAAATGTGCCAATTTGGAAAATTGATATTATTGTGGCAAAGTGTCGACAAATAATATACGGGACCCAGCGGCGCAGAGAGTGAACGCTCCCAAAAAATTGCTGTTAAAACAAATATGTAAGATCTCGATGGGTTTAATATTTCCATGCGAAGCCTCGGCCGCTAGGTAGACTGCTGGTACCAGCATGACATGTTTTTCAAAAGAAACCTTGGAAACCTATTTCATGAGTTTTTGGCTGGAAAATGAGGTCAGAGCTGTTCGCGTTCAACTAAAGGGCACATCAAATTTTCTATCGAATATAAACGCTTGATCGAAATATATTCAAACGAAGATGAGTTATGAGCGACACCGCCAAATAAAAATAAACTTTAACGATGTTTCCCACAGCCATCAGTAGAAACTCCGCTCGTTCGTTTCAATCACGTTACCATCAATATTCAAGTTCTAAAAACTAGTAACCTGCATGCGAGGGTGAAATGGCGCATGCCCGGTTTCATTTATAAGTCGTCATTTTGTATAATCATCTGTAACAGGCTGTGTTTGATGTATATACCGCCTTAAATACTGTGTTTGATGTATATACCGCCTTAAATACTGTGTTTGATGTATATACCGCCTTAAATACTCAGCAATCCTGAAACTATTAAAAAAACTAAAACCTCGTCGATCATGAACGCATCGAAAATAACCGAAAAGACACGAAATATTTGTGGTGGTCTCTACATAGCCAAACTATCGTACGCGACGTACCAAAAACCTATACAGACCATTATTAGTCCCTTGAACTCTATAGATAACCAAACTGCTGAAACCAGTTATATTCTGAACATTGGGTCCAGTGACACTAAACCCATTGAAAAGGCATGGAATATTCGTGACTGTCTCTAGATAATCAAACAATCGTATTCAGCAAGCCAAAAATCGCATACATATATGGACCATATTATTGATGCTGTGTACGCAATAGATAATCAAACTAGTGAAAACAACTATATTCTAGAAACAGGTTCATTGATAGTAAACCCATTGACAAACTAAAAACAGGCATGAAATATACGTGCTGGACTGTGTATATGACAAAATCAGTGTATTCAACATTCAGAAATACCTACGTACATATATACAATCATTGATGCTTTACACGTAATACACAACCAAATAAAAGAAAACAGTAAAATGAAAATGGGGTTAGTTGGCCGTAAATCCCTTGAAACCTAATGAAAAGGGTAAGCCAATGTGGATTGTTGATAATCATCGTATTCAGCGCACCTGATAACCTAATAGAAACTCGTAGCAAAGAAAAACTGGCAAAACATACTGAAATTTGAAAAGTCGCTGTATCAGACACAGGGTTTTTTTCAAAAACTGTACTGTTCAAAAATTTGGTCATTTATAATAGTGAGTGTTCATTTTTAAGCATGACTGGTCCATTTTACAACTACATAGCTATGACCGCTTAGATATGCCCTTACACGTAACCAAACTATCATATATATATTACATAGGTATATGTGGGTGTATTACTTAAGCTATATATACATACATAACGTAAGTGCCTGGTGTACTGCTCTATATATACATATGAATAATAGCTTATGAACATTGTGAATTATACAGTCATAAGTATTGCAAACAAAACTCTGTTTCGAACGATGGTTTTGGTGGGGTTAAATGTTCCTGTTCATTTATATGGTCATTTTTAAAATTTGGTGTTCATTTATAAGAAATTGTGATTCCAACAAAAAACTATGTTAAGCAACGTTGTAGATACCTAGGATCTGGCTCAATTAACAAAGCCTGTATCGCTAGATATGAGCTGCATAATAATGCTACACATATTGCCAGGTCTGGCTAAAAACCCTGAAATTTTTTGCCATTTTATAAACGAAAATGGGAACCGAGCTGTTCGCGTTCAACTAAAGGAGACATCGTCATCACTTTCACTATATATTGAACAAAAACATTTATTGAAATTCATCCACCCGAATATGAGTTATAAATCACACGATGCCCTGCTAAAATGAAGATGTTTAGCATACAGAACAAAATTTTGTCCCCTCCACCACTATGAAATTTCCCCGAGAAGGAAGCCGGGGTAGACAGGACAGATGTGCACTTATAGATACTAGATATAACTCACCAATACATTTCATGTAATTGTCAAACATATTGTCGTTAGAAACCAGCTTAAAAAGGCCCGAAAATTTCGACACCATAACGGTAGATCACAACAAACTATACTAGCTATATATATATTACAAATAGCTAAAATATTTCTAATAAATCTATACAGTTGTTACTGCTGTCGGCAGTGTTAGGACCAGCTCCCCTTATTACAGGATGTTCATGTTTCACACTAGTGGCGGATATATAGCTCGTCGGAAAAGGAGGCAGGTCTCCGACGTAGATCACTTTTTAGCCACACACAGACTTCATTTGAGGCCCGGAATGGGAAATTGTTGAGATATTATGCATGGATTGCGAAATTTATAGAGATCGAAACTAAAATTTTATCTTTAATGCTTGTAAAATACATATAGGATACGCGGAGATCCAAGTTCGTGGGAATCCAATAATTTAAGATATTAGCATGGGGCTCCTTATGTTCGCCCTTGTTTCAAGTGATATGCATTAAACGCCAAAAATCAGAGTTGCCTTTGGAAATCACGAACATCGGTCGTTATTGGCGGGAACTAATCAAGTGATCATCGAACAAATCGCTCCAGCTTATAACGAAACAAATACAGTACACGTTCAACCAAATAACTAGATCACAATTTTCACTGGCTCTGATTAGGCATCAGTAGGTCTAGAACAGAAGAAACGATGTATGTGCGTACAAATAGTAGCCATAATAAAATGACACATATCGTCTCCAATAAGGCTTCTCACTTACTGCATTGGAGCCGGAAGCGCGAGGAAAATTTTAACATTTTGTCAAAACATGGTTATTTAAATCAAAATTTACGACAAAATCCTACTGTGTCCAGCTTGGGTTTGGGACTGGACCCATTCGTTGATCCAAAAGCCCAGCTCTAAAACCATACACTTCGCGGGGGGAGGTCTTTGGTCAGGTCTGAGTGACCGGCGGTACGAAATTACCATTTATTAACGTTGCGCATGAGATCACTAGGAAAATCAATGCCAATCACTATCACTAATTTTCCTTCAGCACCCTTGCCTGTCCGTCCAGGCATTCGAGCATTATACCCGGCGAATGTTTCTAAGTCGCATGCGTCCAAATTCCATTGCCTACTATTTCGCTTCTGGCTTACCAATTGTTTTCATGTATTCATCGAAATTTTCGTTGGACTGCAGCTTGTATAGACCGGAAAACTTTTCAGCCATAATTGGTAATATAATACGCTTATGGATATAGACACAGCTAAACCGACAGATACTAATGTGTTCTGAAACGTAAAATAATTCCAATTATTCAGTGAAAGAATGTGCACCAAACGTATAAAATGTTCACAGAATGTTGACTAGTCACTATGGCTTCGTCAAGTCTGCCTGCACGAGCTTCTAATTTGGATAGCATAATAAAATATAAGCACCAATCTGAAGATGAATTAATTGTCCGATCAGACCAAGTATTAGAAACGTTTTAAGAAACAATTTCAGAAAGGCTAAAGTAACTTACTCTGTTGCTAATTGTGAACAACGGATAAGGCATTCTTAAGCTAAAGGATATCTAATTAGGTGAAAATTTACATTTCTGTTTTACACGTTTCACTATAACAGAAGTATAATGGCTGAGTGCCATAATCTTATATAAATTTTTTTTATGAAGAATATCTTCGGAATACAAATTAAATATTACGATATAATTCATTTAAGTTTCCAGCGTATGCGATTATAATAGCAGTCTCCCAAGATATAAATCTGTATATATCACATGTTTCCCGCTACTAGCTATGATTATGAACTTAAATTTGAAATTACGGTGGAAATTATACCAACGGTTGTATTTACATTAGCACAACATGGTTTTCTCTGAATCTAAAACTAGTATCTCGCAAGCAAGGGTGAAACCAAGCGATCGTGGGTTTATTATTAAGTTATCGTTTTGTGTAATCAGCTATAACAGGTTGTGTTTGATGTATATACCACCCCAAAAGCTCTAGAACCCTGAACCCGTAGGAAAACCTAAAACCTCGTCGACCCTACATCCATCCAAAACAATTGACAATGCATGAATTACTCGCGCTGGTGTCTAAACAACAAACCGTTATATTCAAAATACCGAAACCCCTTTATATAGATTATATATTTTTGATGCCATGTATCAAACTATTGAAGACCGACTATATTCTGGAAATCGTCCGAAAAGGCATGACTGAATTCTAGATAATAAAAATGTCGTATTCAGCTAACCGAAAAATCTATATAAATAATTCTTGATACCCTGTACGAAATACGGTAACTAAACAGACGATAGACTATATTCTCAAAATCGAGACCATTGAACCTTTTTAGATATAAATGTTTTCGGTCGCGAGATATGGGCTAAGATGCAATGGTACCCGTATGATCAGATTTAATAAATAAACATCAATAAATCTGTTTTTAGCCATTTTAACCCAGAAAATGGTTAACTTTAAAAATTTGCCCCTCAGTGGAAACTGCATTCGCTTCGCTCGACCTGATTTAATTACAACTGCTTCAGCAATAAAATCTGCTCAAAAACATACTCTCAAGCACCAATCATCCCGGAAAACATTAATGACACCATTCAAATATAGTGTCACCACAGACTCAGTGACACAGCTCATTATTTATACCAACGAAAGTACTAATACTAATGTATATATAACTGTTTGTAAACTTTTAGCTGGGCTCATTAAAAATACCCCAGCGTGACAAAGAACTTGATAAATTTTTAGATTCAAAAACCTTTTTCTAAAATTAAAAATTGGATTAAACTAATGTAAAAAAATCGTTAAATACTGCTTTTAACTACAGCAGAGACGTCTAGACGTTTCAGTACCGTTTCTAAATCAATTTTAGCGTTTAAAATTAAAAACACTGAATTTTAATTTTTTCCATTTCGCAGCACTGTGGTTCATCCAAGGAGATTGGCGACACTGCTTTGAATCAAGCACCCTGTTCATGCGCAATGTCAAAATTTTCAGCGAATGGGGAAAGCACTAGGTTGTATACTGGTGTGTTAGTTAGTGATGAGTACTGAGACTCAGATTCTTAATACTCCGGTCAAATGGGCCACGGACTGACGCTTGAAACTATAAAATAAAAACTTACTTATTCACTTAAGTTTCGATAAACAAATATATACCAATAGTTGTTCACCAGAGATCATGTATTAACAGCGTATATATATCATACACCATCCAAGATGCGTCGGCTTAGGGCGGTATATAATCTCGACAAGAGGTAAGTTTTTGAAATCTTTAAAAACTCGTCATTTTTCCCATTTTTCTCAAAAATTTCCAGACGTCGTCGGCTCGTGTATATGACTGGTATTTGTCCCCATGTCGAAAAAAACACCCCGGTAATGACCTTTAACAATCTTCTAATTATAGATGGTATGTTATAATTCTGAGACGTTTCTGTAAAGATTTTGGCAAGTTGTTATGTCAATTGGGGGTGTCTTTTCCCGCGAAAGCACAAAATTTTTGCCATTGGGCAGCAATCGGTGGCAGCCGTTTTTACCAGGAGCCGCCGAAAATGAAAGACCCACTTTGTAGACCGGGCCCTATATGTATACGCAATTTAGATTTAAAGAAAAGGGTCCAAGTTATATAGCCCTATAAGCCCATGGTTCAACTCAAGAAGCAAAAACATAGGTACTTACATACGTTGACAAAATTTAAAAAATATTTAGTTTTCTCACTTTTTAATTGATCGAAATTGCTGCTCATTAAAAATTACTTAGCAGCAAAGTCGAAGCTGTCGATGAGATAATTTTCATTTCAGTGCACGACATTATCATTCAATGCCTTATAAGTCGAAATGTTACGGACCCCACGTCCAAGAACAAAGTGTCCGATTTTGTAGTTTTTCTCCGGATTTATGTAAGAAATTGTTTGTATAGCGCGAACGCAAAGCTAGGTGCACACCGAGATCCTATTGCACGTCGGAACAATATGAAAATCAGTCAATCCAGTGAAGACTTCGCATGCAAGTATTTTAAAACAATTATATATATAAATGTTATTTGAAGTAACTCCGCTCGCTCCGCTAGAAATAACAGGAACGGAAAAATTAACGCTTACCACCACGTCATAATTTAACATATAGCGCAATGAACGATGTTAACACAGGTATCTGCGCCATGCAAATACTATATTGTAACAAGCAAAAAACATAAATTTTGGAAGACTTAAAGCTAATGGCTAGTGCTATAATACTCAAAAGTAAAAAGCGAGGCATCTGGGCATGCCCTTGTGCATGCCAATTACCCAACCACTTTTTTGTTATGTAATTACAAAATTATAATATCAAATTTGGCGAACAAAACTAACTAGATAACCTAATGAGAAATTTAAAACGGATTCGGTATATACATTTTGAAAATAATTTTATAAGACAGATGGTCAAAACCCATAGCCGTATAACAGCCGTTGTTAAGCAACATGTTTTGCGATTGGGCCTAGCGACAAGAGCTTGAAGACGAAGTGATGTAAAAGCATCCGTCTGAAAATTTTAGGATTTGGAATTCGGACCCACGACGTCCAGTATTTGGATCAGCAAGAAGACGCTGTACCGACCGAGCTGTATCTCATGGCTTCATAGAAGCTATAAAGCCGCTATACTTGATACCCGTTAATATGGTTATTTTGTCTTGTGGGATAAGTACCTTATGTCGGCTATCGATACTTGAGGGAATGGGGATTCCTCACCGAAACACTATGTCGTCATGGATGTCGCTAATAGTAATGTAATGTGGCACATGTCCTGTGAAGAGGTTTATTTCAGTCGATTTCAGCAAGTAGTTGTAATAGTTATTGACACCTCAGATGGTGGTATTTGTTTATACTGGTCGAGCACAGATATAATTAATGACTCTATGCCACTGGTATGTATTCCAGTACTGAGCCAACATAGCTATAAATTAAGGCCTCTGATTAAAAGTGGTTTTACATACGTTTGCACAACGATAAAAACCTTAACAATATTATTGTTACTCAATATGAATACGTCACTACCACTAATAATTTTACGCCGATTCGCGAATGACTTGACGTTATTAAATTTCGCTGTCACTATGGCCTTGCTATGTGGTCTTCAGTGCCCCTGTGGGTAATAGCGACTGATTTTTCTTCGAAATTTGTGCTCGAAAAATTTAAATCTCAATGTACACAAAGCAAGGCAGTCATCTCACAATACCGTATATGCAAGGAAACGCTGCCAAACTCCTTTAAACACCACGCATGCTAATACCTAAAGAAATCTTTCAGTGTAATCGATGTATAAAGGCAATGCCACACAATATGTAACTACAAAAGCTCTAGTTGAGTAAACGTTGGAATCCAAAAACAAATTCCAGTGCATTTGCTTATAGGCGAGACACCGTACAACGATGTTCATGTCCGTACAACTTAAAGTATATAACTACCGCAAAAATTATGATTTTAAACAAATCAAATAAGTACAACTCTGTCCGTCACACAGTACTAAAAATTACAACTGAAAACTACAAAACCCGAAGATATGTAAATTAGCTAACATAAATCAAATATTAGTATATATGCGATTATATAAAATAGTAAAAATAAAAGATAACGCAAAAAAACTCGAAACACAAAATCGAGCCTACGGCTTGGATAAATTTTAAATGAAGAATTAAAAAGTAGCTAGCCATTTCAATTTGTAAAATTAAAACTACAATATATTATAAGAAAAACAAATATTTTTGTTGGACCTTTACTGATATTTTGCTTCGTTTGAATGGGTGTAGGGTTGGTAGAATAATTTCTTATGACGGCTATCAGATATTAAAAGGGGACGGGATTCGTCACCGAAGATGTTGGCGTTGGAGGTGTGGTCAGTAGTATGCCGGCGGGAACTAGTTTTCTCGTCGTTTTATTAGGGATACTATTCGCCTAAGCATTGCAGCGTGACTATCTTGATTCCCTCTGGTTTTTAGACAGGTGAACACCAAAGCCGCAAATAAAATCTTTATTCAAAAAGTTAGTACACAAATAAGACACAATTCTTTAGCACCGCGATCGACGTGACCCACTAATATGGACCGGTAATCCCATTTGTCTATACATCTTGATAACTTCAAAATCTTAGTCGATTTGTTCTAGCTACGCCAAGCTTTTTACTAACGCTTTTATATCTCAACTCTGTTGCAACTCGCCTAATTGAGCGCACAATTATTCTAGTTATTATCTGATAGTTTCAGGTTAGGTTATGCTCACCGAGTATGGTCACGGTTCCGGCCCCGCCCCTATTTCGTAGCCAAGATCGTTGAGGCAATATCATTATGGCCAGAAGAAAGCCGCTTCGTTGATAGCAGCTGTTTGGTGTCAGGATGTCTGAAAGAAGACTCGAAGCCAGCAGACCCGGTGTCAAGGTGCCGGAAGAGCAGCAGAGTCAGGTTATGCACTGTTGCCGTTTTTCCACTTGTGAGGTTGGTACAGCCATGTCAGGACGGCCCACAGCTTGCACAATTAATTGAGTATTGTAGCCACGGCCTTAGATTTACTCTAATACAATCTTTATAACCAACAGTATCCGGACGGCTTACTGGTGGATTCTACTACTCTATTAAAGCTCTTGTGAGTTTGTACATTGGTCTCCGGACGGCTAACCACGTACGTTTATTTAAATAATTGGGCCTAGTGCCTTAGAATTACGATAATTACGTGCCAGTTACGTATATTAATCTGCACGTCTCCGGACGGCTAGCGAGTGACGCTATAAGTAGTTAGCAGCGGTCGACTACTCTCTAGTTTCCCTACAATTCTCCGAGCCCGGGCGGTGTAGCTCGAACCAGCGTTTAGTGGAGAAGTGTTCTAATCGGTTGGTCACACTTAACACGAACTCGCCCCAGGTATACTGACGTAAGTACCTCTTAGTTAACTCCACAGGATTTGCTCAGTTACTGTGAGAGCCCCTACGGCCGGACCTTTATGGTTAAAGTTAGTGCTCCTAATACTTTTAAAGCCACTCTAAGCTTCTTATTTTATGAGGGAATAATAGTATTACTAATTTAATTTAATTACTGTTTAGAGTTCTTATTTGTGAACTCCTAGACCCACTCAACGTTAATTCTTTAAACAAAAACATTAAGCCGAAGTTGCGATAGAATCGTTTGTACATTTATGCGACAACGCATTATTACGTGAATTACTTAAGAATCCTGCGGCTAGCATGTGACATCGATTGGGATAGCATATCGTCTCTGGAACAGCAGCGTACAACTGCAGACCTCGTCAACTGCTACAAAATTATCAACAACTACTCCGTACTTGACCCAGATGAGTTCTTCTGTAGACCGACGCGTCAATTACGTGGTCGTAGGCATAAACTGTTCCATCCCGTTGTCGGACCAACAGAAGATCACACTTCTTTGCCGTTCGAACAGTCCCAATTTGGAATCGATTGTCAACTTCGACGGTCGAGGCACCAACTTTAGGCAGTTTCAAAAGTGAATGGAGAAGGGACCGCCAAACAAGTTCGCTCTAGGTCCCTGTTGCTTTCAAAGGTAAGATTCAAAGGTAAGATCCATAAACCTGATATCACGCTTAAAACAGCTTGTATGACACAAAACCATAGCGCTCTCGCTTTGAAATTTAAAAACCGCGACAAATAACTAAGCCTTTCGAATCGGACTAGCTAGGTAAGCCATTCAATACAAATAAACGAAAAACAATAATAACATAGAAACTATTCGCATAATTTTTATGTGCTAAGACATCCAAATATATTGCCTAGATTAGAGTGAATTTCTTTGTTACCTACTAAGAAAAATAATAGATTACGTATGCCAATTAGCATAATCTGAACAAAACCACAAAACAATATAAAATGAAATCCGAGAACGTAGAAAGGAGGGAGGGATGTATTAAATGATTTAGTGAAATTTTTGGGTTTTGGGACATTTTTAAGGTTTTTGGGAGTATTTGGGCCGGGATTTATCCGTAACATTAACCTTAGATATGTCAACATTTGTGGAAGAGTAGCTAAATACGCGTCACTAGCTACTTAATTAAATGAATCATAACATTGAGCAAAGCTTCAAAGAAAGATATTCCGTTTCTCATAGACACAATATCGCAACCTATACTGTAACGCTTGAGATGTATATCTTCAAATCCAAAAAAAAGTAGTGTTTTGATGGTGATAATTGTTTGTAAACTGCCATTACTGCGCAACAAATGTGTAACAATATATTGCCATGAAAAACAAATTCGAGCATGTGAAGGGGCAGTATTAAGTTGTGAACCCCAAACACGACGTGTCGAAGCCATTAACTTCACTTCACGTGAGCTAATTTGTTTTCGACACTTATTGTATGTTATTTACCCTTTGTGCCATGCAATTATTGTATGTTATGTGTAATCTCGTTGGCTGTGGCTTCTTTGGGATTATACTCGTCGTGTTGTGATCGCTTGGTTGTTGGGAGTTCTTAATCCCAGGATTGGGGTTGTTTACGCCCATCACCGGGATAAACTGTCAACTTCGACGGTTTGAGGCGAGTGACAGTTCCAGGTTAAACAGACAAGAGTCCACCTCTCAGAGTTACTCAAGGGCTTATTGCAATCTCAGGCAATCCTTTGTGGCACATAACGAGGGGCAAAACCGAAGAGCAGACGACGAATCCATTTGATCAATGGTATTATATATGTGATTATTAACAACGTAATTAATGAAGCTAACACCCAAAAATTGAGAGTAATAACAGACTAAATTTTGCAATCATAAAACACGTGCATAAAACTTTGCATAGATCTACAACCAACGAGATTACACATAACATACAATAATTGCATGGCACAAAGGGTAAATAACATACAATAAGTGTCGAAAACAAATTAGCTCACGTGAAGTGAAGTTAATGGCTTCGACACGTCGTGTTTGGGGTTCACAACTTAATACTGCCGCTTCACATGCTCAACTCATGGCAATATATTGTTACAGATTTGTTGCGCAGTAATGGCGGTTTTCAAACAATTATCACCATCAAAACATTACTTTTTTTGGATTTGAAATTATGCGTCTCAAGCGTTACAGTATAGGTTGCGATATTGTGTCTAATCTGTAAACGGAATATCTTTCTTTGAAGCTTTGCTCAATGTTATGATTCATTTAATTAAGTAGCTAGTGACGCGTATTTAGCTACTCTTCCACAAATGTTGACATATCTAAGGTTAATGTTACGGATAAATCCCGGCCCAAATACTCCCAAAAACCTTAAAAATGTCCCAAAACCCAAAAATTTCACTAAATCATTTAATACATCCCTCCCTCCTTTCTACGTTCTCGGATTTCATTTTATATTGTTTTGTGGTTTTGTTTGGGTATGCTTAATTGGCATACGTAATCTATTATTTTTCTTAGTAGGTAACAAAGAAATTCACTCTAATCTAGGCAATATATTTGGATGTCTTAGCACATAAAAATTATGCGAATAGTTTCTATGTTATTATTGTTTTTCGTTTATTTGTATTGAATGGCTTACCTAGCTAAGCCCGATTCAGAAAGGCTTAGTTATTTGTCGCGGTTTTTAAATTTCAAAGCGAGAGCGCTATGGTTTTGTGTCATACAAGCTGTTTTAAGCGTGATATCAGGTTTATGGATCTTACCTTTGAATCTACCTTTGAAGAGCAACCCGGACCTGCAAGCGAACTTGTTTGGCGGTCCCTTCTCCATTCACTTTTGAAACTGCCTAAAGTTGGTGCCTCAACCATCGAAGTTGACAATCGATTCCAAATTGGGACTGTTCGAACGGCAAAGAAGTGTGATCTTCTGTTGGTCCGACAACGGGGATGGAACAGTTTATGCCTACGACCACGTAATTGACGCGTCGGTCTACAGAAGAACTCATCTGGGTCAAGTACGGAGTAGTTGTTGATAATTTTGTAGCAGTTGACGAGGTCTGCAGTTGTATCGCTGCTTTGTTCCAGAGACGATATGCTATCCCAATCGATGTCACATGCTAGCCGCAGGATTCTTAAGTAATTCACGTAATAATGCGTTGTCGCATAAATGTACAAACGATTCTATCGCAACTTCGGCTTAATGTTTTTGTTTAAAAATTAACGTTGAGTGGGTCTAGGAGTTCACAAATAAGAACTCTAAACAGTAATTAATTAAATTAGTAATACTATTATTCCTCATAATAAGAAGCTTAGAGTGGCTTTAAAAGTATTAGCAA
>JASANE010029963.1:0-24061 GCA_030248225.1 Trileptium ribeirensis | reverse complement strand
ACAATTGATTGATGAGATTATAACAATAGAGAAAATAAAGCAGATAGCAAATCAATTTGGCAGATATAAATCGCCAGGATTAGACATGATATATCCAGTTTTGCTTCAATTTAGTATCAATCAAACAGAATGATTTGCGTCAGACGAGTTACGGCAGAGCTAAGAGATGCAAGATGCAATGTTAAAGCATTGAGAGGGTTCCCACAAGGTGGAGTACTCTCCCTCTGCTCTGGAGTCTCGTTGTTGATAGTCTATTAAAAGAGGTTAATAGATGGTAAATTAATTTGCATGACATACTCACATGATATTGTGATAATGAGTTCATCGAACAATATCGAGGTAGCTAGGAAAAGAGTACAAAAATCATTGGCTGTCGTATACAAGTGGTGTAGTGAAAGATATTTGATAGTTAATGTTGGTAAAAGTAACTGTGTTATCTTTACCAGGACAAGGAAAATACCGGATGTAATCGTAAGCATAAGTGGTGATAACATTCCGGTAAAACGCACAGTGAAATACTAAAGGCGTGTTCACACGCTCAAACTTTTTGCTCAAAATTTGAGCTGAAATTTTGATAAAAATTTGAAACCAACTATTTTGCATTTTTTGCAAGTTTGAACGTGTGAACACAGTTCAAACTTTTCATGAATGTTCCTATAGCCAATCATGGACGAGATATATTACCTGAAAAAGTTTGAGCTCAAATTTTGATCTCAAATTTTGAAATATCGCAATTTTCATTTAAAAATCACCGTCAAATTTTGATCAAATTTTGAGCTCAAAATTTGAGCAAAAAGTTTGAGCGTGTGAACACGTCTTTAGGATTAACTCTTGATAGGAAACTTACTTAGAATGATCACATTGCAGAGAAATGCAAGAAGGCTACCAGTGTGCTGTTTGCAGTACGCAGATATGCAGGATGCAATTTTGGATTGAGACCTAGCATCTTATTATACTTGTAGAATACTCTTACAATACCTACGCTATTGTATGGGGTAGTATGCTGGTGGCACGGGACTGGATTATCTACATATAGGAACAGACTAAAGAAAGTACATAGAATGGCTTGTTGCACGATCTCTGGTGCCCTTAAGACGGCCCCAACAGATGCCATATTAGCAGCATTGGATCTACGACCAATTGAAATTATTATGAGAGAAATAACAATCAAGGAATTCTGCAGATTAAAACATTTAGGGCTGTGGAAGGCATATCAAATTGACGGCAGACTAGCAGCCATCGCTTGTGAAGCACGGCTGGAGGGACCGCTGCTTAATATGCCGTGTGATATCATTTCAGAATATAGGAAAATAAGTAACTGATCATACAAAGAATTTGACAACGATGATAGAGAAGTAGATATACTATGTTTCACGGGTGGTTCTTCTATGTACATAAATAGGATGTGGGGCAGGTATTTATATAAGGGATAAACTGTACCAATCAATTCCTCTTGGGAGCATGGTAACTGTCTTCCAGGCGGAGGTCGAAGCTATTAGGAAATGTGCTGAATGTCTTATTGAAAATAAGATCAGAAATAAAAGCATTGCAATCTACAGTGGTAGTAAGTCAGCATTAGCTGCAATTAAAAGCACTACTGTAAAATCAGGATGTGTTCGCGACTGTGTTCAATGTCTTAATACAGTTGGCAAAAATAACAGCATCAGCATAGGTTGGGTAAGAGGCCATTCTGGTGTGATGGGAAATGAGATAGCGGATGCGGTGGCGAGAAAGGGTTCTAGTATGCTATATATTGGTCCAGAGCCATACTTCCCGGTCAGTGTCAATTTGATTAAATCGCACTTAAGCAAAAGCTCTAGACAGCTTCATGAGAGGCTTTGGTCTCGTGGGCGGACTGTAGACAAACACGTCAATTTTTTTCCCAATATTGACAAAACGAAATCAAGATTTCTGTGGAGACTTAATAAAGATAGAATGAGAATTGCATTGCAATATATAACAGGTCATGGTACCTTCATGAAACATTTAAAGACTATGAAGCTTGAGAACTCAGACTCTTGTACGCTGTGCAATAAGGCGGTAGAAACAGCATATCACATCACATGTGAATATGTTGAACTTAATCTATAAGACAAAATATATTAGGCTTCAAGAACTGTAATACGGCTGTACTCTCAAAGACCAGCCTATCCAAGTTGATTGGATACTGGAATCAGATCAGATCTAGATTAGATGAATGAGCCGAAGTAACTGGCTTACATTGCAAGCAGCTAAAAGGTTAGGAGTTGGGAAAGTAAATAGGGCGCTGAAAAGGGTTCTACTTAAGTACCTGATCAGAATACAATTGTGTATCACAGCCCTTTAAACCTGCATATCTAGCCTCGTGCAACGCCTCGCTGGGGGAACGAAACACCCAGCGTACTTATAAAACAACGAAACTATCGTGTTTAACTAGTAAAATAATTCTGTATACCGTCAGTCACTCCCAACAAACCAGACACTCATCAATACTTTTCAATTTTGCCTTATTGATAAGACAAGTTTTCGAATCAAGCAAAAATCGAAGCTCTGCTTATCGGTAATTTCGGTTGCTCACTGGTTTGAAGGTAAGAAAACAGATGTATGGAGATCGTTATTTTAAACAATACCGTTTGATGTTTGCATGTACCTCGATTAAGAGATCACTGTAAGCACACATAGTGTAAAATCTTTAATCTTCCCCCGATGCGTACGTATAGGTATTTGCGTACGATGAATACGAATATTTGATTATCCAGAGTTCATCTCGAATATTTTAAGCTTTTAATGGGTTTAGGGTTGGCAAATCCGATTTCAACGATATAGTCTGCCTTCTGTTGTTTGGTTATAAATGTCGGAGCGTTTACAACGGTGTGTATTGTGTTTTCAGTACGTTGTGGTTATCTAGAATCCAATGTTGCGGTACCATAACTTTCTGGAATTCTTAGAAAACATAATTTCCCCCAAATTCCTACTGTTTTTGATAATTTTTCCCACAATTTTGCCTATTTATGCTAATTTTCTCGATATTTGCCAACCTTCATAAAATTTGCTACGTGCATTTGGCATGCTGGGGTCCGACTTTAAGGGAGGTAACAGACAACCCAACTATGCACACCTATGTGATCGAAGGTCTGGTGAGTACCTGTTACGAAATTGATACCATTTTTGGCTTACCAGTGACACGTCTTTTTACGTTACAATATTTCTAATTAAAAGCATACAGAACATAATATATTTTATTCCAGAATTCACAGTTTCGACAAAATGTACAACTATGCGTGAAGTAAAGAGTATAAAACCAACAAGGCATATTATGATACGTGCATCAGCTACTTAATAATGTGCGTTTATTAAAACATGACCTTATACAGTGCACGTATAGCGATTTTTAATGTGTTGGACCCTTAACCCCTTCATTAGAACAGTACACCCAAGCGTTACTTGGCCCTTAGATCCTAAATAGAGCTCTTAGATCCACCCACAGTGGGGATGGGACAGTATCCATTTTCTATCTGCTTATTCCTTTTAGAAGATGCACTGTGTAATGATAATGCTTTTAGCCTAATACGGTTCTGGACAAGATTAAGCTAAGCAACAATATCTAATGTCTATATATAGCTTAGGTATTTGACATCCCCTTAAAGCTCATTGTCCTCAAATAAGACCCGCGCACATCAGGGAACTTGTTGTTTTTACTGAGTTTATCGCATAAAGCCTGGTTGAACGTGCGTTCTTATTCGTTCGCTTTGCCATATTCTTTAAGCAACCAAGTAACATCTCCTAAATACCGTAGTGGCTTGCGTACTCAGCCTTGAATCGTACAACCGAATTTGATAATTAATTAATTCGTACAACCGCGGACTTGGATTTGGTAAACATTGTACAATACACAAATGCCGTTGTAAAGGTCTTGCTAATATTGACACGCTGATGTATTTTCTTAGATACTGCCGACGGGATTGCACAGGAATTAGTGGGTGCTGATTTGATTGATGGTCGAGATATGATCGTCAGTAAGTATGTTTCATTTATATTGCATTAAATGTACGACTAAATCTGTATGGATTGAATCTGTAACA
The DNA here is from genome assembly GCA_030248225.1 of Trileptium ribeirensis. Classification (NCBI taxonomy): domain Eukaryota; kingdom Metazoa; phylum Nematoda; class Enoplea; order Enoplida; family Thoracostomopsidae; genus Trileptium; species Trileptium ribeirensis. Next base: position 20,000 of record JASANE010029963.1, on the reverse strand, counting down.
CAGCGGCATGGAGCTTCAACCGTCATGATTTCAGTCGGTGGTTTTGTCATCATCTTATTGGAGCGTCTACTCTTGTCATTATACAGTAAGTGTATTCGTGGCAAATACTAGCACTGCACAGTACATAACTTTTTTCCGCTGACGGGATAGGATTTGATGTGTGCATAGATTCTGTTTAGGTGCAGCGGGCGTTGTGCTCCGTCGGTATACAGCGTTACACTGTTACAAGAAACGTTGTATGCGGACTCACCAGTGCTGTTGCAGAATCTGCATTCCAGTGATTCTTACTCCATTTCATTGGATAAGAAGTGCGGCAGGAGAAGCATTGTTCAGTGTGGAATTGAGGCAGAATGCGCTGTTCCTTTTCTGACAATCTCTTCTCTATGTTGTGTGCGACGTGCTGTGAAAAGATATAGTGGATGGCCATTCTTACTGTCCCATAAAATCTAGTAGTACACGCCGTTGGGCATGTGTGATCGTTATGTCCTTCGCTTTTGTCTACTGTTTCATCATATGCTACATATTTCACAATGGCTGGGAACCTAATGCAGTAGTACCCTGCAACATGACCTTCCTGTGATCTCGTTCCTGATTTGCCGTATTTGTACAGACAGTATTTGTACAGATCATGATTCGGTGTTGTTTTTCTGAATGGATGATTTTTAGTCCGTGATGATGGAGATTGTTGTGTTACACGTGTTGTTTGAGCCACTCACTGTTCACGACCATTTCCAAGTTCTGCTGGGTAAGCAAAAGTTTGGATATTTTTTATAGTAGCAATCTGTAATATTGTTAATGTTGCACCTCGCATTTCACTCTTTCGACTTTCTTCTATTCTCTCCCATTTTTTGTTTATTCGATGTAAAGTAATAGATATTTTCGCGTATATCTATGCATAGTAATAGATATTTTCGTATATTGACGTCCGCTTGAATGAACCCCGGTCGCGTATATCATGGAATGTTTTGTACTGAACAAGAACGTTTATAAACAGATTCTACATAAATTTTATTCATTATGCGTGGTCCACATAGTCCAGAAGATGCATGGAGCACGGGAAGCCCACCTGTAACGCAACTGGTTCTTTACGGACAAAGGTAAGCTGCCAAAAATTGTAAGATAGTCCATGTTTAGGTGAAATTGCCCCTGCACGTTCAGACGCTATTGCGTTGGTCCGCCCCTGCAATTTCTTTTTCTGTTGCTGTATGTTGTTACGAATTGCGTATTTGGAGAGCGGAGATACAAGCGTACTTTATGTGACATTTTGGTGTCCTTTACATAAGATAACTAAATTTACGGGATTATGTGCATCTGTGAGCTCAGAACTACAGTCACGGATAAAAATAAGTATTAAACGAACGTTGCAGTATTCACTCGTAAACGAACGCAAAAATATTCGATCTGAAGCATGTAAAATTCATTTACGATGACGTTCGTTTCCAAACGAAATATTTCAATGTTCGTTTTTATGCACTTATTTTTGTCCATTACTGTATAAAGCAGGCTACGGAAACAATAATGTAGCTTCTCAGTATGGACGATTAACTACAATATACACTTCAGTTTATTCGAGAAATAGTGGCACGCTAAGGATCCTGGTCCACTATGAAATGTCAATTTTATTTGTATAGTCCTCTGTGTAAATACAAATGCTTTCACTATGTTACTTAAATCTTGTCTTCTGCTCCATGATTATCGAATACGCTACAACATGTAATGTACTCAATTTTAGTGGCTGCAAATCTTCAAAAACTTGTTGAAAATCCTTCACTGAAAGCTATTACATTTGCCTTGGTATGTTATGAAAATAAGTTTGTTGTTAAATATAATTTACTCTGCCATATTACGAAAGTGGGATTTTGATATAGGGTAATGGAAACCCGGGGATCTTTAGGTCCATCGAGACCACGTTCTTTACGTTTCGACATCACCTGGTTATGCACCAATTGTCCTCAAGAAATTTCAAAACGATGTCGAGAATCTCAGTTGTTCAACAGGAAGTCTTTTGATTTGGTGTAGTTCGTGTCGCTTCTGACAGCGACGTCGTTTAGCAATTTTCAATTTTACCAAAATTAAATATATTGGTCACATAAAAATATCGTTTTTCACCTCAAATGTTTCTACTCCATAAATTCTATACGGGGGCTCTGTGGTCGTGAAAGTTCAGTCCTGATTGTCGTACCATTATGTTGTTCTCATTTTTAGTTCTACATTAGATTTTTGTCTCTAGAATTTTTTATTGTTATTCTCATTCCGAATACAAAGTGAAATTTTCGCGCCTTAATTTAGTGCGACTGTTGTAATATTAACGATTGCTGGGTAACGTGCCATAAGCGTTGGAAAGGCTCTTATTGTGTATTAAGCATAGTTTGTTGTATTTGCCGACGAACATACAAAAGGCACAAACTATCGCTCAGGTGCCGTTTTTGATGTATTATGTTGATTTCGTACCAATGGGTTTAACTCTTCAAGTCATCTCAGACAATGTCTATTTTTGCGCGGGGCCAGATATTCTCAGCGCGGTATAAACTGCTGACATTCCCAATTCAACCGGAAGACATGGAAATCTAAAAATTTTCAAAATTGTAACAAAAACGCTAAAATAATGATCTTAAATACGTCTATGTTGAGATTGAGATCAAAAACTTAGCTATTATTAATCGACATTTTAAATTCAAAGTAGGATTTTAGCAAAAGTTAGTAAACTTTTAGTCAGCTGCAAGTGCTTTTATGCAGCGGCCTTATGATGGTGAATCATGCACTTTAGGTCACTGCGCCACACTACACGTGTATAAGTATATCATAGTTAGATGTACAGTTGGGTTGAAGCGCTGCATAACATGATTAGTAGTGAAAGACTTAACTCATATGCAATTATTCATTTTACAATATTAAAGGACTTAGTACAACTTGTTAATTGTGGCAAAGAACTTAGCCACAGCTTTGAATTTGGAATTATTAATATCATCTCTCAATTCGAAACAATTACTCATCAGTAGTTATACTTTCCTTTTTAATGAAATGAAAAAAATTAACGTTTTGTATTTGAAAATTTGTACTTCTTCGCTGATACAGTTGGTAAATGTATATTTTTTCTAAGATGCGTAGTTTGCTCATGTCAGGCAGCGGCTGTAATCGGAAACAAAGGATTCGTTTTTCAATAATTATTTAAATCTTGTGTACTTTTCATGCACATATTACTGGGACGTGGAAGTAAAATTGTTTCTTAGAAGAATACTATACAGTCTTCGTTTATTTAATGCATAGTGTTGCATTTTTCAGAATTCTGGTATCGAAGCAAATGAAGTCGCAGATGAACGAGCTTTGTACGGTTTCGCCCAGATGAGTATATCTGACACGCCTGTCAGTTGAAATTAACTCTTTCTGTAAAATATCTCTTTATTAGAGTAGTTATACTCGACCTTGCGGTGCCGCCACTTCAGTTAATCTGAAAGTTGAACTCACAGGCTCTAATTATGTTCGACACCGTGGCCATAACGCGTTTGGCATTGTAATATATTCGGCATGTACCGGTGGTTTTTTTACCCACTTTCTTGTAGATAATTCGGTCGCAAAAATGAAAACTTTTACAGTCGTTGAAACTACAGGGAATGACAATAATTTTTTATCTTTAGATATGATTTAAATTGTGGCGCGCCAGGATATGATATCAGAACCCAGCAGTTGCTAAACGGAATTGGAAAACAAGTTGTCAAGCTGGAGATGTCTGCATAGTCTACCAACAACGCCACCGTATCAGCGGACCTCTCTACTTTTGCTTATAATACATCCATAGTGGATTAAGTACACATATTTGAAAAATTTGGCCTTAACCTATTGGTAGCACGCTCCATTTTTGAGTGGCATAGCATGCTGGACCGATGTAGAATTTGTTTGCTTGTTCATAGAGATCATTAGTGAATTTTCTGGATTCAAGGATACGGGCATTTTGCGAATGGTTAGTAAGTATAGTAAAATCTGGTTTACATTTTCATTTGGAGAACCCAATGCGTGGTTGTACAGTTGGATTCATCTCCGCTTAGTACAGCCCTTATTGCTTTCACTTACGTATAGCAGACAATTATCCAAATCTGCTAAATCCCAGTATTTGGAGGAGCGACATAAAATCTTTACTGACAGAAATAACAATGCTATGCTGGCTTGCGGCCGATCGCTACTGTCTCATAATCTTCGTCGCACAACCGGCTACGGGTCACCATCCTTTTAGCTCGAACAGTACGCATCAGAAAACGCTTTTCGTGCGAGCCAATCTCCAGCGAGTGGTTCGCTCGAGATTTCGAATTAAAATTTATTAACAAATTGTATTTTTAGAATAAATTTCTTTCGAAAGAGTCGCGAGCAAGCAACAGTCATTTTTGACGAGTATTGTAGTATATAAAGTACGGGCCAGAAGGAGTTGCTTTTCGATCGAGCAAGTCATTCCTGGCGGCGAGTATATACTCTAGATTCGCCTGTTAGCGTTTTATAGTAGATTATTAATTTCCACATGTATATACTGCGATACTTGTTCCTTTTTAGTTGGCCTTTGGTAAACAACGGTTTATTAGACAAAACCATTTTGTCAATCATTAGAGATGTACAAATTGTAATTTTTTGTTTCTCGGAATACAATGTAACTTATGTTTCCATCGTATGAAAGTACAGTGTGAGCCATCATTCGGATAAAATAAAAGCTGTGTTTGAACCAATTTCCCACTCGTAGCGACCTCCTCTGTGGCAAAGTTGCGCCAGTTTGTCGTTTCACAAAAAAGACTGTGTAGCATAAAAATAATGTTGCTAAGTTGTATTATAGTTTATTGCTAACACCTTAATCATACACACGTTACGTATTAGGCATATGTAAAAATTATAATATTACATAAATAAATTTTTAATAATAAAATACATATATTTATGGCAAAGCTGAAAATTTTTTTATGCGGAAGCTTTGGATTTTCGAACAATCCCAGGATTTGTTCGAGCTATTACCATACACATTCTAGCTTGAGTGGGCCTTAAGTTCAACTACCATCGTTCGTCTAGCCGGGCTTTTGATACAGGAAAATATTTGACTCCATAGTGTGTGAAGTGTCGCGTATATACTATTATTTACTGTTGTAACTATATTTGGTTGTCCATGTCTTTTTGTATTAGCTTCATAATATTAAATGTACGTCGTGTTACTTAGTGTATAATGTAAGCGTTTGCTTTTTATTGAGAAAAACGCATGAAAAACGTAAAACCGAAACATTGCCCTTGATTTAAAATCAGACGTGCTGGTGAATGACATAAACGTGTTGATGCTTTTATCTATCAATTCACGAACAGACATTCATAGCAACAGGTATTCAGTGTGGTATACCGAATATGATCGACATGGCCTGAAATTTAAGTCTCATATAGTTGTGAGACTTGGGGAGAATGTAAATGGGATTCGTGTCTGTTAGCTTCTAAGATTAGTTTGCTACGCAACAAGTTATATCTAAATCGGCTTGACGTGTTTTACACAGCTTTGTTGATCAACACGTTTGTCCGACTTTGTGGTATATATAACTAGGTAAGAACACATAAAGGTCTCCCATTTATATACTTCAATTAGCCTCTTTATGCCTATATAGAAAAAACGTTTGAAATAATGAGGTCCTTTCAATAATTTTCCAAAAACGATGACGGAGTTTGGTCTTTTTGTTTAGCCCCCAGGCTGAAATTGATTAATTTTGAAGATATAATAATGGTACCATTCATCGTAGCTCGATGAGCTGGTTACAAAAACATCCATTTCGGTCAGTTTAAGAGTGAAAATTTATTCGTTTATTTTGCTTCGGTGGGCATACGAAATCGGTATCCAAAATTTTCGAAAATGAATTTTTTTTCGATAAATCTTAATTTGAGTCATATCATTCGAATCACGTTGACACTTTGAGTCGAAGTGTGGTAAATCCAGCGCAATGGGCTTATAACTTAAGCATAGACTTAGCCTGAGGCATAAATGGGAATGACCCCTTAACTCGTTTACTAATTAAGCTCGGAAATGTGGTTCTAACGATACAGGGTGTTTCATAAGTAACTTTCCCTGTTTGTGGCTTAATTGCTCAACAACCCCAGCGCGATTCAAAATATAATTTTGATGGCAAATAACTACTCCACTTCAGTGCACGAAACATTAATTTCACCTAAAGGACCAACTGCGAACCACTTAGTTAAATGATTTCCTCAATTCGATAACGCACAGATCGGCAAACCTTTATGAGCTAATCTGGCTCCTTGATGGTCAGTTCTTCACTTGTCTTTGGTCGTCAGCTGTAGAGTTTCTGTTTCAATACGCCCCAAAGAGAAATTGGGCGAGCGTGCGGGCCATGCAATGGGGCCACGTTTTCCGATCTAACGATCAGCGAAGTTTTCATCAAGCTACTCTCGAACCCGCTTTGCGTAATGAGCCGGAGCACCGTCCTGTTGAAATTTCATCGTTGTTGCGAAGCTGTATAAAAGCCAGCAGGAACTGCTGGTTCGACATTTCCTTCATCAGAACAAAGAACCCTATCTTCGAGCTCTGAGTGGTCAACCAGGATTCTGCAAATTCAATTCTATCGAAATTGTCTTCGTTCAACTGATGCACCAACTGTGGGATAAACGGTTTTAGTCCTAGATCTTTCACGATACGGTAACTTGTGGTTTTTGATAGTCTAGTTTCGAATGATGGCGTATGAGTAATTTGTGAAGCTAATGCAACATTTTGTCTTCAACCCGCGCAACGTTCTCCTCGATAGCGGCCGATTTAGGTCGTCCAGAGCGTGGCAGGTCAGACACAGATCCGGTACTGTCAAATTTACGATTCAGTGATCTAATAGCTGGTCCGGAAGGTGGAGGATAGTTGACATAATAGCGCCATATCGAACTACGTCAACAGCATTGTTGGATTTAGAGTATAATCGAATAGCTACGATTGTGTCATTAAGCATCAAGCGATATTGCGCCACTATCGTATTAAGTATGACATTGATCTAAAACATGATAAAAAATAATCTGAATGGGTCAACTCATTACAAAGTTATGTAGTTTCAAAGTGGGAAACTTACTTATGGAACACCCTGTATATATCCATTGGGAATTTAAAAATAACAAAACTGCGCTGAAATTGACCGAAATTGGCGGAAATACTTTTTGACCCAACTAGCGAGCTGTGTCTTGTTAATTTCGGTCAGGGGAGAGGCTAAAGCAATAGGCCCAAAGCATTCACTTAAAGTTAAATGTCGTGGATGCATTTTGCCACCGTGAATCAATGCAATCATGCTGGGTTTTCTTTTCATTTACATGTTTTTTATTTTTGAATCTGTTGTTTAAGCGTTACCTAAACCAATGACGGTATGTTATCAATCGTGTCTTTGACTGACCGGTATATAACCATTTAATATGCATGATTTCGTAGTTTTCATTGTAATGTGCTTGGGATAACTAATGTAAAATACCTTTATAGCAGACTATCGCTCCTTACTATGTATATTCCCAACTACCGTTGAGTCACTAGCGCTCCAAAATTCGAGAAAAATACACAATTTTTGTACCAAATACATAGCTTTGTGTAGAAAAACATAATCCATTACGCCATTATGCTGTAAAGATATAGTCACCAAGTTTTTCTACTTTTTGCTATGCCCTAGCTGAAGTTTGCGACGCCGAAGGTCCAAACCAATTTCTGATCCCTTCTAAATTATCTTATGGCGACTAGTATATATAATGGCACTTTATTACATAGCTAGGCCTAAAGATTTTGCTTTTTCTTTCTTGTTTCTCCTTTATTCACTTGCTACTAAACTCCAACATTTTTACGGTAGTTGGGAATTCGCCGACCTAAGCGCTTATAATACAAAAACAAATCAACTGAAAATATAAGAATCTCCAACGTTGTAATGCGCAGACATAGCTTCCATCTTGGACGGCCAAACTGAGGAGTGTGTATACATACATACAATAATAGTGCAAATATATATAACGTAAATTTTATCTTCGCCTCTCCCAAACTACAATTACCCACCTTCCCGCGCGCCAAAAGAGAATGTTTTAACGATGGTGAGGGAGAGTTGGTGTAGATTTTTGGCTACCCGGCAGCCACATTCTGCCCGTATCGTATAATAATTTTCCCCCGTGAGATTTTTCCCCCGTGAGATTTTTCCCCCTCTAAAGTATATTTCCTCCCGTGAGATTTTTACCCCCTATTGTTCTTTTTAACAATATGCATGGACGTAGCGGTCTATAAGGGGTCAAAAACGGCCAAAAAAATGAAAATTAAAAATTGCTATAACTATAACTGGCTACTTGGAAATTCGGTTCATTGAGTCGTAGACCTCTACAACCCCGTCGATGCACGCGCAAACCACACAGGGAACTCGACCAGAAAGGTAGTGAATCTGCACGCTTGTGAGACTCGTATCAACTTTCTTGTATTGTAGTCTTCCTAGCAATGTGTCCTGAAGGCCGACAATTTCACCATTTTGGGTACGAAGCATATGCTGAGCTTGTTGCCGGGGTTAGCCTTTTGACATTCCATTATGCATAATGTTAAAAATAACAATAGGGGTAAAAATCTCACAGGGGAAAACCTACTTTAGAGGGGGGAAAATATACTTTAGAGAGGAGAAAATATACGACACCCGCCATATCAGTTTACACGGTAAGCCTTGGGCACCTGTGATATAATCGCATGAAATAATAGATAATTCAAGTTTAATAATGGAGAATATGTAAGATAATGCAAGAGTAAACTTAAGATGCGCCCCCAACCATCCTCTTTTGACACTATATACAAAAGGTTGTTAGGGAACAAAACTCAGATTTCAATAGCCGTATCCAATTTCGACATTTTTCTGTTCCATAACGGTATTAGCGAATGCAATTCGGTCCCTGTACTTTAACACCAGTGTGTTCGCGAACATTTTCAAATTATAATGTATGGAATATGAAACGGACTGATTTCTGTTCTGTAACGCAAAAATAAAATTTGTGTTCAGTGTACAACTGAACGGCAATCGCTTTTGTCAAAAGAGGATGGTAAGGGTCGCAGCTTAAGTTTACTCATGCATAAATTATTCTCCGTTGTGCCAAGCATTGTCGACAGCATAAATTACGCACTGTGATGTTAGAATTTAATTTATTCATAAATTGTGTTGCTGTTATAATTCAGAGCAGATTATGTTTTTGGTTTATAATAAATAGCATTTATGACAATATTCTCGATATATTAAGTCTAAGCAAAGGTTCCTATATGAGCCATGCTGCCGCCTCGAATCCCCCGCTCTAAGCTGTTCTTTTTTCTAACGTTATAACGTTCGGCCCATAAAGTTGACATGGGCTTTCAAAAATTTCAAACATTTTCTCTAAATTCGAATTTTATATATCCCCCGAGCTTCGATGAGTAGAGTGGCGGTAAATCAGTTGAACCGATTCACGGCTTAAGGAGTTATATTGTGCACGGTGTCGCAGAAGTTTAACAAACTGTATGCTAATTAGGAAGCTTTCTCTTAGCGACAAAGTTACAACAGCAAGACCGTACTTAAGGCCTAATAAATCGTCCTAAGCTATTCGCTCATGGCGCCATTATTCGTCTGCCTGCCCCGAGTAATAAGTTTATTTTTGATCTTAGTCCAAAATTTGAAACTATTGGATCAGTATTGCCTAAACTTGTTCGCACAGCTACTTTCTATTGTCTCGCAAAACGTCAAATCGCCACGCAGTAACTCTAAAGTGTTTTCCTTAATTCTGACACACTATAGAATGTGAAATCCTAAGCGTAAATGTTAAGCCTTTACCTATTACACCTTACTCGTTAGGCCCGTAATCTGGTTCAACTTGTCAATGCGGTTCTAATGATATATATAAAATTATGCATTTAAAGAAATTATTGGCCACCAAGTGAAATCAAAATAAAAATTGTTAATTTTTGAACCTGTTGAAACTGAATCGAGTGGTACCAAAATTCTCACTTTATCTTCAAATTTCACCAATTCTATATTAAATGAAAAGATACTTTTGTACAGAATATTGGCATATATATTCGCCTTAATACTTGTTTGCATTACTGGGGCGTCAACAGAAAATTTCAACTGGGGTGCATTCCTTCAAACTGGGGTCAACTTCGGTGATGATCTGACGATAGCACGTTCAAAAATATTTTGTTGCTGTTGCAAACTGGAGAGGAGGAGGGGGTACGGCCTCCCAGTGAACGCTCCATGGCGACGCACCTGTGGCATCACCAATATAAAAACTCCATGCGATTAACATCACATAGACAGATATTAAATACGATGAGCCCAATATTATTAGACTCGCTGGACAGTAAGTCAATCTTCAGGTTTCCTGAGAACGTAGAGCGGTTGAGCTATAGTACGTTACCAGGGTCTTTTGTAAAATACAACTGGTTATATGTTTCACTTGGTGGGCACAACGACATGTTAGTTGTGGCCTCGAATTGTTCGGATTTGTTCTAAACGCAGTCATGGTCCAAGGGTGGCGGCGCGACCGATACTTTGCTAAAAAGGTTGGTGTAGCCGTGGATCGACCATCCATTTTATGCTTATCGCATTGAAAAGCTGCAATAAGCAAAGAAGGAACAAGGTACAGCGATATCCGAACGTGATTTCTAGATGCTTGTTAATTTCCTTGGTACATTGTATGACGTAGTTGTTATTAAGATAATGCACAAACCTATGGTGATTGGAGTAAGGGCAACATAACCACATAACCAATTCTCTGATCGGTATTACTATCAGTCCGCTAGTTTAAAATAACCTAGACCTAAAAATGTTGAATTAATTCATTAAAAATCCACTTTGAAATTGGCGGACACGTCAAAGTATTACAAATTTTATGCATAAAATCAACAGTTTAACGATCACAATTTATCATACGAAAGAGCCGACATATAAAAGGTAAACATGATATTTAGTAAAAACCATATAAAGCTCACAACAAATGGCAACGACCTAACAAACGACTGCATAGATCCAAAATTCTCAGGTTTCCCGATCAACTAGACTCCACTCTGTCATATGCACGAGTAAACTTAAGCTGCGCCTTTTACCATCCTCTTTTGAGAAAAGCGATTGCCAATGAGTTGTTCACTGAACACTAATTTCATTTTTGCGTTAAAGAACAGAAATTAGGACGTTTCATATTCCATACATTATAATTTGAAAATGTTCGCGAACACATTGGTGTTAAAGTATGTACAGGGGCCGAATTGCATTCGCTAATGGCGTTATGGAGCAGAGAAATGTAGAAATTGGATACAGCTATTGAAATCCGAGTTTTGTTCGCTAACAACGTTTTGTATATGGTGTCAAAAGAGGATGGTTGGGGGCGCATCTTAAGTTTACTCTTACAAAACACATCTTGATCTGTGGCTCTGCATTACCTGTTAGTTACAAGGGTTTAAAATATTTCTAATATGTAATTGTTAACGGAACTTTAGCCGCTGTATTGTATTTTTTCAAGCACGAAGCCTCCATATCCAAATCAAGCAAATTTTCTAAGAAATGCTGAAGAAGCATTTACTGATGTTAAATTCATATCGTAATAAGCGAAAGTTCTTGCCGTCGTACAACCGTTAAGCCGCCTTTCGGCAGTTGCGCTGCCGACCGATCAACAAGCCGATAATTCGCCGGCGACCCGTCGGTCGGCACAAAATTTAATCTACGCTGGCCGTTGTTTCACACTATGCAGAGCCGTTATATGCCTCAGCACATGGTTATGCGGCATATATACTGAAAATAGGGAAAATAATTTTATTTTTCTAAAACTCTGTGTCTGTATATCATACATGTTCAAGGTCCGAGGTTCCAGGTAAGTGCACAGGGTCCTCGGTAGAAAGGGGTTGCCTCCCCAGTCGTCAATGGTGAATAGTCGGTTGGGGGGAGGAGTGTGGACGGGTGTTGCGCCTTCGACGACTGTGTGTTCGGCGTCGCCGGGGGGCGGTAGGACCCTCTGCGGCCTGTGTGTGGGGGAGGAGTGGTAGTGGGTAGGATAACTTAAGAACGGTACGTCGCGCCGAGGAGGAGGGATCCCACACCTCAGGAGACAATAATACCTCCTATGAACGTGTATTGTACTAGGACCAGTTCTGGCCCTAAGGGATCCCAGCTGCACCACTTTATCTAGAAGTTCACGGTGGTGCCCGGACAACCCCGGCTTACACGATTCCCCGGTGGACCCTAGTCTGACCGATGGGAACCGCTTAGCTTAGTAGGCCGCCGGCGGGTTTACCAGGGTGTTCGGCCTGGCCCCTATAATGGCCCACGTATCTAGTGGCATGCAGGTCCCCCTGAGGGAGGGTCATCCCCTAGGCCTGCTCACAGGTAATGAGGTCGACCCGTCATTCCCTCCATTTTGTGATTAGAATTTTATGTCCTGTGTGGGTTTTCAACACCTTACCTAGCCGTAGGGCCTGTTTGCGAGAGGCTCCGTTGGGCCGCGTGATAATTGCCCAGCCCTTAGTTTCTTATGGTGTAGAGGCGCGTTGGTGTTGCCTTAGTTCCACTCAGGGCTGAACACACTGAGCCTACTCGGTCCTAAAGATGTATACGTGGTTGAGCGTACGGAGAAGCCTTGCTTTCACTAAGGCTAAAACGCGGGGATGAGGGCTGGAGTAAAGCGGTCAGGCTAGGCGAGTATCCTGAGAGGGCGGTGTGTGGGAAAAGACAGGAAGATCAGGTTAAACAGTTTTGGGGTACCTTAACGTGGGCCTTGTCTCTTATTGCAATGTGGCCTGGTTGAGTAAAAACTATCTATTTCGCCTATGAAAATACACGCGTCAGATATTTATTTTGGGGTGCTCCCTCTTTTGACAAATGCACTATTACACGCACAAGAAATATTTTAAAAGCAATCATATTACATGGTTGTTACACTGCATTCCCAACGCTACCTAAGTTTTGACTCGAGAGGAATTTTTGGTACCCTCTGAGATAACCCGTTATCGTTTCCTTATTGATTGAAAGAAAATTGTCTACTCTCAGAAACGAGGTTTCCTGTAACATGGGCACCGTTCTTAGTTCAGCCGGTCCCGAAGCTGCTCTCAGAGTTACTAAGAATTGCGGTCTTCTAGTGACTGCCGGCTCACGTTGGGATGACGAAATGATGCCCGATGAGCCAGCTAGGGCTCTTTTAGAAGGGCGGAACCCCTTACTCAAAATTTTACTATCTGAACCTCAAGCGTTATGGCGCTCCTTGTTTTCAAAAAAAATTACATCCTTCCGCGTGTCCTGCCTACTCTCCCACAATTTCTGTCCCGTCTGCTTTTCTATTTTTCTAAAGTTGATCTTAGCCGCTGCTCGACTAAGAGCAATCTGATAGAAAAACGCGGCGCGCCTTGTGGGACGCGGGGCTCCGCCAGACGCCGCCGGCGCCCACCGAGGGCTGTTCCGCACTTTATCAGATTAATCGATGCGAGTTGAGGAACATTGATGTGTCCAGAACTAGTCAGGAACTCGGCCAGGCACGTGTTTTTCAAACAAGGAGCGCCATAACGCTTCGAGTTTCAGATAGTTAAAATTTTGAGTAAGCAGGGTTCCGCCGCCTTTCTAAAAGAGCCCCTAGCTGGCTCATCGGGCATCGTTTCGTCATCCCACGTGAGCCGGTATTCACTAGAAGACCGCAATTCTTGTTAACTCTGAGAGCAGCTTCGGGACCGGCTGAACTAAGAACGGTGCCCAGGTGTACAGCAAAACTTGTTTCTGAGAGTAGACAAGAATTTCTTTCAATCAACAAGGAACGAACCTGGTGTCAAAAGATGGAATTCCTCTCGAGTCAAAACTTAGTAGCATTAAGGGATGTAATATAACAACCATGTAGGATATAATTGCCTTAGTACTTTTCTTGTGCGTGTAATAGTTAGTTGTGAAAAGAGAGAAACATTTCCGAAAATTTTTGTGATTTATATGCTGTTTCATGAGCAAAATGGATTGTGGTTTTACTCAACCAGGCCACCTTCAATAAGAGACAAGGCCCTAAGGTACCGAAACTGTTTTAATTTCTGAATCTCCTGTCCTTTCCGCACACCGTTGTGCTCGGCAACCGCTTTCTGCACCCCTCATCCGCATTTTGCACCTTCATGAATGAGAGCTTCTGCCTACGCTCAAAAACAAGTCTGAGTATTTTCAGACCGAGTAGGCTGGTGTGAGCCTAGTGGAACTAAGGGAGCACCCAACGCGTCTACAGTATAAGAAAAAAAGGGTTGGGTCCACACAGCCCAACGGAGCCTCTTGGCGGCCTAGGTAAGATATTAAAAACCCACATAGGACATAAATTCTAATCACCAAAATCGAAAGATGACAGGATCAGACCTCGCATTTACCTGTGGGCCTAGGGAATGAGCCCTTACTAGGGGGACCTGCATCCCGTAACCGAATTACCTGGTAACCCCGCCGGGCAGCTGTGAGCTAGCGGTCCCATCCGGTCCCGTCCCACCCGGATTGGTTAACCAGTTGCGGGCGCACCCGTGAACTTCTGGGATGAGGGGTGGTGCACTGTGGGATTAAGTTGGTCCTGGGGTCCCGAGATACACGTTCGTGGGAATTGTATTGTCCTCCCTGAGGTGTGATCCCTCCTCCCTCGGCGCGACGTCTCTACCCACTCACTCCTCCGTTCTGCCGCCCCGCGAAGGCAGTCATGAAGGCGCAGCGCCCCGCCAGCAGCTCCCCAACCGAGTCTCACCATTGACGACAGATCAAAGGTCCCCCTACGAGACCCTGTGCACTACCTGGAACCTCGGACCTTGAACATGCATGATTATACAGACACAGAGCCCAAAAAATAAAAATTATTTCCCTATTTTCAGTCTGTGTGCGGCATAACCATATCTGAGGTATAACGGCTCTGCATACATGCTTGAAACAACGGCCAACGTAATTTAAATTTTGTGCGGGGCGTCCCGCGCGCGGCGATTTGTCCGGCTTGTTGATACGGCACGCAGCGCAATTGCCGAAAGGCGGCTTAAACGTTGTACGACGGCAAGACTTTCAGGGGGTATACAATATGAATTTAACATCAGGTTGACATTCTTGGGCAGGGGGAAAATTTGTTTGGTTGTAATATCTGGAGGGCTCCATCCTTAAAAAAGATAGCAGCAGCTAAAGACCCATTAACAATTACATATTATTAATATTTTTAAACATGTTTGGTTTTTTGACGAAAGGTAATGTTAAAAGATGAAGATGTGTTTTGTGTAAGAGTAAACTCCTTATGCGTGTTATGTTTGCTTTTTTGACACCATATACAAAACATTATTAGCAAACAAAGTTTGGATTTACAATAGCTGTATCCAATTTCTTCGTTTCTGTGCTCCATAACACCATCCAGATGCAATTCCGCCCCCCCCTGTCCGTACTTGAACACGAATGTGTTCGGCGAACATTTTCAACTTCTAATGCTAGTGGATATCGAAACGTGGTAATTTATTTTCTTTTAACGCAAAAATGAAATTAGTGTTCAGTGAACAACTCATTGGCAATCGTTTTTTTCTCTAAAAGAGGATGGTAAAAGACGGCACTTAATTTTACTCGGGGGTACGGCGGGTGAGGCAGAGTGGATTCGGGAAACCTGAGGAATTTAGGATCTATGCAGTCGTTTGTTTACGGTCGTTGCCATTTGTTGTGCGGTTTCCGGTGTTTTTATTTAGATTTCATGTTTATTTTTATATGTCGGCTCTTTCGTATGATAAATTGTAGATCGTTAAAGTATTTTTTTGATTTTATTCGTAAAATTTGTAATACTTTTGACATGTTCGCCAATTTCAAAATATATTTTTAATGAATTAATTCAACATTTTTTAGTTGCTAATTTATTTTAAACTAAGCAGACTGATAAGTTAATAGATAGGAGATAATTTATATATAATTTATCTACCCATCTCCAATCACCATCTATCATTATGACTACGTCATCTCAATCTCAAAGGAAATAACAAGCATCTAAATAGCATTCAGCATTGTACTTCTTTGCTTATTGCAGCTTAGAATAGCGTAAAATGGATGGTCAATCCACGGCTATACCAACCTTTTAAGCAATACGGTCAGGCACCAGCCAGGCCCTGGACCATGACTCAGTTTGCAATCCAAACAATTCAAGGCCCCCACGAGTTAACATGTCGTTGCCACCCAGTGGGAAAACGTATAACCAGTTGTATTTACAAAAGACCTAGATTAACATACTATAGCTCCGCTACCTTTCTCAGAAACCTGAAGGTAGACTTATCTCCCCAGCGGTCTAATAATTATTCAGCTAGCAGTTATTTAATATATATTCTATGTAGATGTTAATCACATGGAGTTTTTATATTTGGTGATCCAGCAGGTACATCAAGCATTCACTGGGAAACTCTCCTACCTACTCTCCAGTTTGCAACACAACAATCCTTTTGAAATTACTATAGTCCAAGTTAACCCCAGGTGAAGGAAGATGCACCCCAGTTGAAATTTTATTTAACACATCATGGACAAGTACCTAAGGCGAATACGTATCCCAATATTACTGTACAAAAGTATCTTTTCCATTTAATATAGAATTCATCAAAATTTAAAGATAAAGTAAGATTTTTCATTTACCATTCATTCAGTTTCACAGGTTCAAATTTAATTTTATTTGGTTATTTGGTGCACATACTTAATAGTAGTATATATCTGGTTAGACTCACTAAATTTCATTCACCTAAATTCATTTAATAGGTAAAGTTTAACATTCTTTTAGGTTCACATTCTAGTGCTCAGATTCACAGAAACACTTTAGACTTACTCAGTAGCAATTTACTCGTTTCAGACAATAATACAAACAGTTTAACAATCTAATTTAATAGTTTCAAAATTCAACTAATAAAATATATATATTTTTTTTTTTTTCTGCCAAATAGCTAATGTTCTGCTTAGCTAATGTTCTGCCAAAATTCTAATGTATCACCCAGACTACCTAGATTCACATACAGTTTGTTAAACTTCTGACACCAATAAAATATATTTATTTTAACCATAATCATTCATTCCACCACTCTCATCAAAGCTCAGATCTGTGAATTCAAAATTAAAGAAAATGTTTCAAAAATTTTGAAAGGCCCATGCCTGACTTATGAGCAATATGACGTTCCAAAAAAAGAACAGCTTAGAGCGGGGTGGGGCGGCAGCATGGCTAATCAGAACCTTTTTACTTGACTTAATATATCAACATGTTGTCATAAATGCTACTTTGTGAACCAAAAACATAATCTGCTCTGACAGTAGGCAACATTTGATTAACAGTTCAGTGGCATGGCGTTAATTTATACTGTAGATCCTTGGCACAACAAATAATTTATGCATGAGTAAACATTGCAACCCTTACATCCTCTTTTGACAAAAACAATATCAGTTTAGGTGTACACTGAACACAATTTTTATTTTTGGTTATACAGAACAGAAATGGTACAACTTTCATATTCCATACATTATAATTTGAAAAACTACGCAAACACACTGGTGTTAAACAATTGCATAAGTAATACCATTATGTTAAAATGTCAAAATTGGATACACTATTGAATCTGGGTTTTGTTATTCCTAACAACCTTTGTATATAGTGTCAAAAGAGGATGGTTGGGGCACCATCTTAAGTTTACTCTTGCATCTTACATATTCTCCATTCTTAAACTTGAATTATCTATTTATTTCATCAGATTATTCACCAGGTCCCCAAGGCTTACACAGATCAGCAGGGTGTAGTTTCTCCTTATTAATCTCCCCTCTAAAGTAGGGTTTACTCTAGGATTTCCCTATTGTTATTTTTAACATTATGACTAATGAATGTCAAAAGGTAACCCAGACAAGCATATGCTTGGTCTCCAAAATGGTCAGAATCCACCTTTGGGCACATTGCTAAAGCTAATACAAGAAAGTTAATTCAGTCTCACAAGCGTGCAGATTCACTACCTTCTGACGACTTATATAGTACACATCATCAACAGTTAAGAGTATACGACTAAATAAACAAAACCCAAGTAACCAGTATGAGTTATCACAATTTTTTAATTTTCATTTTTTTGGCAGTTTGACCTTTATGGCTATACATTTTCATGCATATGTTAGGAATCAGGTAAAGTTCACAGGAGGAGATGTACTTTAAGGGTTAGCAGGATCACAGAAATTGTTATACGATACGGGCAGATGGCTCAACCAAAGTGCTAAGCAGAGCTCCTCCACCCAGTGTAAACATTCTGCTTAGCACAGGAAGTGCATAAGTGTAGTTGGGAAAACAAAGATAAAATTTACATTTCATATATATTTGCACTATTATTGTATGTATGTATCACACTCCTCATTAGCCATCCCAAGTGGAAGCTTTATATATAGCATACATTTGGAGATATATTTCCAGTTGATATTTGTATTATAACACTTATAGGCACAATTGCATAAAATGTAGAAATTTAGTAGCAAGTGAATAAATAAGAAAGAAAAAGCAAAATATACTATGTAATAAAGTGTATAATGTACTACATCACCATAAAGTAATTTTAGAAGAATAGGAATTGGTTTGACCTCAGTCAAACTTAGCTAAGCAAAAAGTAAAGCCCAATTAACTATTATCTTTACAGCATAATAGTAATGATTACTGTTTTCTACACAAAGCTATGTATTTGGTACAAAAAATTATATTTCTCAAATTTTTAGAAACAGTAGTGATCTCAACGGTAGTAGGGAATATACATAAGGTAAGGAGCGATAGTTACTATATAATTTTTCATTCATTTATCCAAGCACATTTCATGAAAACTACAAAATCCATCATATTTAATACATTCTATTTTTTCAACAATTGATAACACTAAGTTCATTGTAGGTAACACTAAACAACAGATTCAAAAATAAAAAACATGTAATGGATTTCACATTGCCCAGATTCATTCACCAAATAATGCACAACATTAACTTAAGTGAATGCTTTGGGCCTACTTGTTAGCCTCTCCCTTGACCGAATAGGCAGACAACTCAGTCATCCAATTCCCGCCAAGAATACAGTAATTTCAGCGCAGTTATTATTTTAATTTCCCAATGGATACATACAGTAGTTTTCACTTTGAAACTTACAATTATAACTTTTAATGTAAAGCGTTAGTCATTATTTTTTATCATGTTTAATCAATGTCATATTTAATACGATAAGTAACACAATTTTGATGCTTAATGACACAATAGAGTAACTATACAATTATACTCTAAATCCAACAATATATTTAACATAAGTACAATATGGCGCTGGTATGTTAACTATCCTCCATACCTACAAACCACTGAATGCATTAAAGATTATATATACTGACCTGCACGTTCTGGAACAACCTAAATCAGCAGTACACAGTTAAAGACAAATATCTAACTTCACAGAATTATTCATACGCCATCATTGAAACTTGACTCAGAAACCACAAGTTACATATAGTGAAAGGTATAACTAAACCGTTTATCCACAGTTGATACATCAGTTAAACAAACAACAATAAATTAAATTACAGAGTCATTAGGCACTGGGTCATAGGTTTCTGGAAGGAAATGTCAAACCAGCCATTCCTATAGTTTTTGTACAGCTTCGCAACCGTTCAATAAAATATTTACCAACAGACATGTACAGTCACTTAGATGAAAACTTCGCTAATATTTAATCAAAAATTCACCAAATAGCCCACACACTAGCCATTCACTATAAACAGAAATTTACACTAACCAAAAGAAGCAAGTGAAGAGTCACCTAGAGGACCCAGATTCACTAAATATTTGGTATATTTACTAAATTGCCAAATATAGTTTCCTAATGGGTACATTGGGTACTTTGATACAATCTAATGTTTCAGAATAATAAAATATTTTTTGTACACTATATTTAATAGCTAGCTAATTTTTTTTTTTTCTTCTGCCAAATATACTATAGTTAATACTATATTTAATTAGTAAACGGTAAAGATTCATTCATTTATCTAGCTAATTTATCAC
>JASANE010029961.1:0-14742 GCA_030248225.1 Trileptium ribeirensis | reverse complement strand
AAATGTTACAGAAGTACGTTCGTTCCTAGGTCTAACCGGTTATTACCGCCAATTCATCGAAGGGTATAGCCTTATTGCTGCTCCATTGCACGAATTAACAAAAGGGCCTAGTAAGTTCAATTCAAGAGTCTCGCTGGACGGAACAATGTCAAATTGCCTTTGATAAGCTGAAAGTGGCTTTGACTACAGCGCCTATTTTAGCGCACCCGAATCCAGTGAAACCGTTTCGGTTATACACTGACGCTAGTAACGAAGGTCTTGGTTTCATTTTGACACAAGGTGGTGATGATGAAAAGAGCGAGTAATTCATTACAGACGTCGAAAATTTCATGATGCAGAAACGAGATATAGCGTGACCCAAAAGAAGTGCTTGGCCGTAGTACGTGCTATGGTGCAGTTTCGGCCATATTTATTGGGTAGCTTTACCACAATTGTCACGGATCACGGTACAAATTTCAATGAAAACTCGTTCTATTGATTTGTTGACACAACGTCTATTGCGTTTCGTAACGGGAATCCAGGAATTTGATTACGAAGTAGTGTATAAACCGGGTAAGCAACACCTTAATGCTGATGCAGTGTCATGTCCGCTGATTTGGGCAGCTACACCAAACAAAGAATCGGTTCATAATGCGAAAGTAGACCAGAAAGAGATAAAGAATACCCCAATGACGCATTAGAGAAACGAGAAACGAATCTTTTAAAGATTGTAGGTCTAGTTACGCAAAGCCCTAACGCATCGAACGAGGAAAACGATAAAATAGACAATCCACAACCTGGTCCAAGTGCAATACAAGTGCAAGCTCCTGTCGTAGAACGTGACCTTAATGACTATTTTGCAATTGATCTGCCATTGGAAGTGGATGAGATACGTCGAGCCCAATCCTTCGATCCATTTACACGTGGAGTGGTTCGTTTTCTCGAAGATCAAGAATAGGATCCGCAGCTAGCGGAAGTCTTACAGCGTCATATCTTATTGCAAGAAGATCGTGTCCATGTTCGAGATGGTATTTTGTATTATGTGAGTCGAAAACAAAGACCTGTCCGTGCAGAAGCGTGTGAATTTCGTTTAGTATTACCGGAAGAATTCCGAGTAGTATTGATGGAGCAGGCTCACACAAGTCTATATGCACGTCATGTGGGCTACAATCGAGCTTTGTCGAAACATCAACGGAAGTTTTATTGGGTCACTATGAAGAGACACCTTGAAGCGTTTATTAGCGCGTGTGTTCCTTGTGCTCGCTTCAACCCTGGTCCGAATCTTCGTGGACCGTTGCAACCAATTCCTGCCATGGCCCCATTTCACATGGTAGGCGTAGACATAATAGGTCCGTTACCTGTCACTCGTTCTTAAAACAAATATATTGTCAATTTTATAGACTATTTCACGAAGTGGCCGGAAGCATTTGCCAAACCTGACCAAACTGCTGTGACCATTGTCGATCTATTGTTAAATAAGATAGTACCCAGACACGGCATACCACGTATAATCTTATCTGATCAAGGACCAGCCTTCACGTCGGAATTGTTTACGCCTGAAGCAGCTAAACTATGTAGTCGAACATTGTTTGCTACACCTTACCATCACTATTGTAACGGTCTTGTGAAACGTTGGAATCAGACGTTAATGGCTATGATCGAATCTCTCACTGAATTGGAACCTGATAATTGGGATACCTACGTTGATAGCGCACGTTTTGCGTATAGTACTACAGTTCATGTGTCAACGGGTCAAACTCCGCTCTTTTTGATGCATGGTCGTGATCCGGATTTGTCAGGAGAGAACCCCTTGTTGTCCATAACGGAAGGTGGAAGTGTAGATCGACATGTGCAAAAGCTACTGGGACCTTAACAAGTACATGGAAAGAAGCTAGTAGATCTGTACGTTTGGCCCAAGATGCGTACAAAGGATATTTTGACCGTAGAGCACGTATTCGTGACTTTTTGTCTGGTGATGTAGTTTTAATGGGAAGACCGAAGAAAATTGACCCTCGAAGAATTACGAATAAATATCATCCGAATTTTGAACAATCACACCGAGTGGTCAAAGTACTAAGCCCTAATTTGGAAGTATTACGTTTGGGTGATGCTCGTAGGAAAACGAAAGACAATAAAAGTCTGTTTAAACACTTCGGTGGAGACCCGCGATATTACCTCGAATATGAACAAAGATTGTGAGCCATCGAAATCGACAGTAGTGAAATTGATTAGTTCTGCGGAGAGTGTGGTCAGAGCTATGAAGAAGACCTTCGAATAGGCGAAGATGATGTCAACTGGATCGAATGTGATTACTGTCTCGAATGGTATCACTTTCGTTGTGTGGAGCTATAGAAGGAACCTGAAACAACGCTATGGTATTGTCCATCGTGTGTTCAACGATTGTATACATGAATAGATAAATCTATGTTTTATTTCTAGAATTTCTACTTTTATCTTTCCTATTTGCCGCTATCGAAAGATATAGACAATAAGCAGGATACCGTGTCATTGGAGTAACAGTAAACTCAGTTGCTTAATGCAATAATGGTTGCTTGCTATAGCCTTCTACACAATTCAAGCTAGTGTTTGGTAAGTCTTGCGTGCTTGCTAGTGTGGGTGTTCAGTACCGATTGGGATTAACGATGTTGTAGTTTCGTGCCGGTTTTCGGTGGGAATCTGTAGCAGTGTTCATGCCCATGAAATTTTTTGATTTCGCCGGAGTAACGGAGAACTGTGGTTACGAGCTACTTGTTTAGATTACTAATTACAGCATTTACCGACATGGTGGATTTTAAATGGTGTGCTCAATTGTTACGTTTTAGAACAAATTGTTCTCAAACAATTGTTACGTTTTAGATTTTAGGCAATCGTCATACGCAAACGGCTATAATAAACTACGTTAACTTTGTTTAATGAACAATAGCAACTATCGTCCTATTCGGCGCTAATTAGTGAACGATTCGACATCGTCAGTAATTACGACATACGGCAGCTTTTGAAATGGCGCATTTAACGTGAAATACCGATAGCGAAGGTGGGTCATCAGATGGTTCCGATTGGCTTTTTGATTTAGAATCAGAACCTGGGGATACCCATCTTGAGCGTTCAATTGACGGAGTATATCAACAGCTTGCTCGGCCAGAGGGACGACATATTACCGAACGCGATTTGATTGACTTCTTCTTCAAATGGGAAGAGCGCGTCCGAAGTATCATCTTTCAAAAACAATGGGTCGTTACAGTCACAACCGAACTATACGACCTTTTTATACGTCGGTTGGCGCACGCAGTGCGTGGATTTGTCTACGAAATGCTGCGACGACGCAGTATTACGATACAATAATTCCCGCCACTGTTATTCATCAGGTTTAGTCGGCGTAAGTGGGAAAATGACGTACAACGATATATGCGACGATATGCCGACACGCGATCGGGCATCTCAAGTCAAGTAGCCCGGATTCGTGATCACGTTATTCAGAATTCAGATTACCAGCGTCTACGCATCGATGTTGACCATCTGGAAAGCCGGCTTAATGATCAACAAATTTATGGAGAACCACCACGAGAGCAACGTGAACAGTTTTAACGGTTGATCAGACAAGTTTCGATGCAAACTCGGCAACAATTTTCAAATGCGTTTTTACGTGAACTCAAATTTGTTGCGCAATGGCATGATCAACGCAACGACTGTCCGAGACAGCCATTGTCTATGCCGTTGGAAAGTGATTGGCCATTGTATTTGATAAAACCACGTCGTGACTAAAACAACATAACAATATTGCTGATTTTCGCCATTTGGGCGCAACGACCAATACAATAATAGTAATAACCTTTTAAAGAGTATTAGGATAACCCCATTAATATTGTTTTTTTTTCGACTTCGCAATCGCGACCGTTTATTTTTGATACACATTACTATTTTGCCAAATTTTACCTTAAGATACGTCGCGAATTTGAATTTTGTCTGGTTGCTTAACAAAAACTACGGTTACTGACGTTATGTTAACTGAACGTTGTTGAGTCCCAAATATCGGGAACTCACTTATTCATCGCCTCGTCATGGATGAACGACATATTATCGCGATTTGCGCGTTCGACATTTGCATTTACTATTTCCGGTTAAATCGCAGTAATGCGTACCTGAGAAATTGGGTTATCCCATATTGAATTATATTACTTGTCCATAATAAACTCTTGTTATACCTATAATGATGTTCGTATATTTTACAATATTAACGCCTTACAAAATGCCTCATGTAAAGAATTCCATATTATTTTTCATTCATAAAATTAACAAAAATCCATAAAAATTCAAATAATTATAAAATCCAAAAACAAAAAATTTATAAAATCTCAAAAATTCTGTTAATTTTCACTATTTTTATTTTGTCATGATTCTTGTTACTTTATGTTGCTCACCATAATCTTACCAGTACTGCCGTATTCGTGTTGGGTTTCCCAACAATTAACAGCTTTCATATATTCCATATTACTTGTAATTTTATGTCGTTATTGATACTTGTGTTTTCCAATTATTACCCATGCCGGGACATCATGAGCTTACTAAGGGGGATGTCGGGGCTGGCGCCTTTTTACTGCGAAATACTTTCTATATAACTCGCTACTTAAACCTATCACTAGTTATGCATTTAACAATAATAATATAGCATATATTAAAACTATATAATTTCTAAAATTTTTCTCTATATATACATACCTCAAAACTGAAAACTTTATACTTAAAAATTATTCAAAATACCCTTTTTCTTTTCAAACACCCTACTTTCTACAACATATCCCATATTCACCCACCCTATTTCATCAAAACCAAATTAAACCCAAATTCCACTTTCCTCAATTTTCCACTTCTTCAACGAAAATTAAAACTACCCTCCCTCCCATAAAACTTAACCAATCCCCCTCAAATTTTCATGTTTTCCCACAACTGTACCTATTCCCATATTTAACCCATCCTTTCCCCTTTTCTTATTTCATATAAATTTTCCTTTTCAAAAATCTCCATTTTCCCCCATTTTTCATGTTTTTCAAACATCTTCCATCCATTCCAAACTTAACCCCCATCCCTCAAATTCCCAATTCAAACTTTCCTACCTACCCCCTTCACTATATTAAAATTTTACTACGCATCTTTCTCTACTTTTCTCAAACCACGCCCCACCTTCGCACCCCATTTCTCATTTCAAACTTTCAACTAAATCTCCCCCTAAAATTATACTTATATAACAAATATGTTGTATATATATCTAGATGTTGTAGTGCGTAATATTGTTACGATACAGGATATCGTTCTCGCCGTACAGGGCGTTGCATATTATTTGTCGATATTTACTTGTTTCAATATTGAATTTGAATTATGTGTGTATTAAAAATAATTATGATGGATGGTGTTTTTCGGTGGTGAAATAATGACCTAGCTAAAGTTCGACGTGTCACTATGAACTGTTGGATGCACAAAGAAGAATTTTCATGTTTTAAGTTTGCGTTTGAGGTTGCATTACTTTAGTGCATAGACTTGGAATGTTGTGCACTGGTGGAAGGGCGTCATAGCTATTGTTTTCGGTGTTTTATACGTGGAATTACAATATACGAAGGGCTTATATTTTCGTTCAGTCTAGCTATAGAGCTGTAGCGCTCTTGAGCGTGGATCTAGCCCCTAGATTTATTTTCTATGGCGGTCACCGAGTTTTGTGACTTTCTGGTTTAGTAGCTAATCGAAGTATGTTTGATTGGAAGTTGTAGCGAGTTTTTCTCGATTTGGCTTAACATTTAACCGTTATACGTATTCAAAATTATCACTAACGTGTTGTACGTTCGATCACGTCTACACTGGCAGTTAGCTAGATATTACCCACAACGTTCACCCTCGGGTTAGCTGCTTGTTATGTAAAGTTCTTAATGCTGAATTAAAGTGGTCATGCGGGATTACAAGTTAATTGCAGGGTCATCTGGTTGATCAATAATTACAAGCGGTAACATTGTATGTTAATGGTGTCATAATCGTGGAGTGTCGTAGCGTAACGTGACGTAGTCGTAACCGTTGGACAGTAAGCCCGATTTAAACTGTTGCATGTTACCTGAAGTGTGAGTCGTCAAGTTACGAGACGACACTGCACTGCGTTAACGAGTAAATAGTTACTACTCATGGACTATCGTTGGTGTCATTGAAGAACGAAATAAGACAGGACTACTAATACAGCTGTTGGGTCTTTCTCGCAGTAGGAGACACCAGGATTGTCATTCTTACTATCACCGCTTCTCTGGCACGCCAGACCACGAACTCGTGCACCCCAGCCGTTAGTGTAGCATTAATTGGTGGCATGAATCGTGGTTCAATTGTATTTTTGGTGTATTATAGTAGTTGTTGGGGGTCGGAACGCCGCGTAAGCACTAAGATACACCGCCGTCCGAAAAGATTAAGCTTCGACAAACTCTGACCTGGGCATAGCTCGAAATTTATTCTATCCACTCCAGAAATATTCTATGAAATGCTACGCCAAATGGACACTCATTAGGATGTAGTTTTTACACAGCAATCATCGAAGTTACAACTTCAGATCAAACTTATCAGAAAAGCCCAATTTAGAGGAAAATGAGAAAAGCGAATTAGGCATGAATGAAATTAGGCAGCTCCTCCTAAAAATATGGCCACATTGCAGCGCGTTACACACTAAAAATATTCACTAGGTAATATGTATACGAAAATAAAGACGTTTAACCATTATTAGATGCGTGACCTACAAAACACAAGAAAAACAAGAAAAGATAAAAATGTGACAAAAAGATAAAACAAGTACTTAGCCTAGCTATGAAATATCGGTGTAATAATCCTCAAATTCTTCTGTCTGGAAATTTTCTAACGGTTGGAAATTATCTTTGAAAAAATGTATAGCAACATTATGTAACCCTAATACGTTCAAATAGCATCACCACGGAAATCATTACTTCAAATTTATCACAAGGATCTTTTCCTAAAGTTAATAAACTGGTTACGTTCATGAAAACTCTTGCGAGACATCAAATCCTTCGACATTTGTCGTCGACATCAATACAGCAGCTATATATCGCCAGACTTCACTATGACGCTTTCATAAACGGATATAGTCTTAAGAATAGTAACTATAAATGCATAGTCGTGTATAGATCGAAATCCTTCGTATTTTAATCCATTTTTTATCATTGCTCAGCTTTGTTTTGAAAACATCTGTACTAAACGTAAGACATGTAGAATGCAGAGTGCACTGAACAATTTTCTAATTCGAGCAATTTTTGAGTTGTCGTGGTGGTGATAAGGAACTTTCCTTCAGGCCAACAACACCTGAATATAACCTTACTTTAAAAACGCAAGCAATTGATTTATTAACTCATATTTGCAAACGTATATTATTATATATTAATACAAATACATTCACAGTACTGATAGGGTTAAAATGTTTTATATGAATTTGTTTGATTTTTGCTTACAATAGCTTCCGAGAAATAGTAAATCTCAAACACTACAATCATCTTTTTTTATATTTTTGAAATTACAAAAGTCAATTCTATACAGCTGAATTTAGTTGAGACAATAATTCTTTGGTTAACGATCACTCTTCCAAATTTAGGAACGTGAAGATTAAATATGTTTTGAAGATATTATAAATTTCAGATGACATCTATGATTAGTTTCTGCTAAAAAAGACGACGGGCTGCTGATTGTTTCTGATTGCTGATGTCAATTGGGTAGGTACCTCTCAACCATACATGCTCATAGGGGAGAAAAAGGTCATTGTTTCCCATGAGGCTCGGACGCTATCGGGACCTCGTCGATCCGCTGGGAAGTATCCTGGTACTCCTGAGGTCTAGCGCCACCACGCATCTATGTCCAAATGTAGCCAATCATAAATTTTTTTTATCATAAACATTTCTTTAAAAATTTAGACATCATTTCAGTTTTACACAAGTTTCTAAAAACAAAAACAGATGTTTTTGAACTTTGTGTTTTTACAAATTTGACAACTTTCGCAGCTTCCCAATCACTACTTTGTGCTAATACACATAAAACAAGCTTCTGACAGGACGTTTGCAATGGTGATAGTTGCTCTAAAATATTTACGCCCGAGTAAGCACAATTTACATGCGAGTAATATTTTCCATGAGGGTAATTTTTACTTGAAAGTAATAATTTTTTTACCTGAGGGTACTTTTCCCCTGCCTGCAGGGAATCATGTTTACCTGCGGGTAATTCTGCTCTAACTACGGGTAATTATTTTTATCTGCGTGTAAGCTTGCCCTATCTACGAGTAATGTGTCGTACCTGCAGGTAGTTTTTTTACCTGCGAGTAATTTTGTTCTCCCTTAAGGTACTTTTGCCTGGTGAAGGTACAACATCCAACACTCGTAAGAAATAGCTAAAAGTGGCAAATATAATAGGGCCGCAGAATATGATTCTAACGTATATTATGCATGCTAAGCACATGAATAAACCAGCATGGCTTAAGTTTCCAACCTGGCAGTTTAAACAAACACCTTAAAATAAACAACTGCAAAAACTTTGTTTCAAATGTCAGATTGTACTAGGGCCAGTTCTGCCCCTAAGGAATCCCAGTTGCACCGCCATTTCCCTCTGTGGCGCCCGGACAACCAGGCTTCCACGACTCCCCGGTGAACCATCGGTTGACCTATGGGAACTGTTTAGCTTAGCAGGCTGCCGTCGGGGTTACCAGGGTGTTCGGCCTGGCCCCTATATTCGCCCACGTCGCTGGTGGTATGAAGGTCTCCCGGAGGGACAGTCAACCCCTAAGCCTGCTCACGGGTATTAAGGCTGAACTGAAATTCCCTCGTTCTTTAAGAATTCCCAGCGATCTCCGGTTCCTTTATTTTGATCCTGCCAGGAGAACCTGTCGTTTGTGTACCGTAGTATAGGCTTTACCTAACTCGTGCTAGCCAGTATAGAACGCGGAGTGACACTGGGGAGCTGCCCCCAGAGCCCTATACATTGTTTTGGCGGTACTTGGTAGAACAAAATTTGCGTGCGATTGTTTTTGACGTGAAGTTTGAATGAGCAGCTATTTCCTAATGGAAAATATGTTTGCCGTTTATCTTTTTTCTTGATGGTCCGTATTCGGCTTTCAAACCCTACTCCTTTAGTCAAGAAATACATATAGCTTATAAACGAAGAAGAACACATCAACCGTCTACTTGGTCTAGGTGCAAACAACTATATACATATCATAAAACAAAACGTTTATTTGTTTGCACAACGGGGTACCCCGGATGGTACCCAAAACAGAGACATCAACTGTGATGTGATTTTCAACTGCGTGCGATCCAGCCTTTTGTTATTTCCGATACACTAGTTCCGCCTTTTCATCGCGCTCCTTTAAGATGAGCAGAACCTGGAGTCACCGGCGAACGTTCCGCCAGTGTTTTTAATTGCCACCCCTAGCCGAAAAATTATTTATACCGAGGCAAGACAGAGGGTTACTGGGGTCACCATCACTGGAAAGATAATGACGCGTCTCCTGAATACAGGACGACATTGCTTGCCATCCTCATTGTCCAACGTTAAAAATGGGGTGTCGACTCCCTACCGTAGCGACACGACAGGAGGACCCACACCTTGACTTTATTTTGATCGAATCTTAGAGCGTGCGCCCTGTCGTAGACTCACGCTGGGGAACCAGTCGAGCAATGAGCAGGGGAACCAGTAGAGGATAAGGGTGGGACAATTTTGACAGCAATTATATTAGCGTGAATTTTAATCTGGGCACGAGCACTTACGGGGGCGCGAAACATCCTCTGGACGGTCCAGCACGAGCAATGGTGGCCCTTATTAGTTTATAAAACCAAAAGACCAGGAGGGACTCTCCACCGTTGCAGCATGGCGAAAAGCTCTACTGGGAAGCTCAAAACGAAAGCAAAGGAAAACTGTTGAGAACCAAACCCAAAAACTCGAGAAAACTACTGGCGACAGCCGCCACGTTGCAAAACATCAATTTTAAACTCAAAACTCTCGACTGGCTCCGATGCCGCATCGTGCCTTTTTCTTTTATACCCTTGAGCCACCCCCACTTCAGCTAAAGCCTACCCAAATATGCCCTTGCATTTAATCCCGGCAAATCCGAAACTTTACACAGTTAGCGCCGACTGGCTGTCGCCTCTACACAAAACCTGTGCACACACGAAGTCGACATTTCGAGTCTGTGTATCTCTACAATAACAATTAATCCAAACAACTTCTTCACTTATATACATTGAGCGGGCTGTGATGCAAAGAGATGCAGCCGACAACAACGAATTATATGTGTGGTGGCTAGAAATGTCAATATAGCATAAACCTCGCGGTGGTCGGTGCGAGGCCTTTGCTCAAAAGAAAATATATCAGCGCTCAAGGCACTTGATTTAAATGAAGATTTTGGTATGTTTTTATTATTGTTGGCCAGTGGAGAACAGTAGGTACCCGGGGGCGGGAGCAGGTACATACCCTGGCTGGTCGCTTACTGAAGAAATTTCAAGTTTTAATATAATTCTCATAAGTAGCCTGTTAGAGGCCGTTTTAGGCACACGAGGTAGTAAAATTTCGTATCAACCGAGGGTTAATCAGATCTGATGCTGAGCGGACCCGTGGGGGTGGGCGGTTTTCAGTAAGATAGGTAGCACTAAATCCCGTGGAAGTGTATGGCTCCAAAATTTTGGGAGTTTTAATTATCTTGGTTGTGGTTGAATGCTTTGGAAATTAGAGGTTTATACGCCCAGTTGGGGGTCCCTAAGTACTTTTGGGTGAGGGATAGGCTGATCTGGATACCCAATTTTGAAGCCTTAGTACGTGCTGTTGGGTATACTCGACACCATTTTTACTCTAATCGTAGGAAAAACCCCAAAAGTAGTAAAATTAGAGCGCCCCAAAACGATGTTGCGCCTTAGAATTTTGGTTGGATTCTCCGCTTCCGGTGTTACAATTTCACCTAATACTACCATAAGCATTCATCCTATGATCATCTTTTTACCCCTGCGTGTCAAGACCGGCCATCCGAGGTTGGGTCGCTACGGAATTTTCGCCTGAATTCTGTGAAAGTTTCGCGTTGTGAAAGTCCTGCACCGTACTTTGACCCGTCCTGGCACGCATTTCAAGAACACTATAAGGTATGTGCACCAGCATAAACCTTGGTGCACCGAAATTGCAGCAGATACCACGACAAACTAAAAAATTTTCGCCACTCTCCCCGCTCGTCCGACTGCGCACACCCTCTAATACTAAACGTGGGTAATATAGTAACTTTCGATAATGATAATACTACGGCTGTTACCGCCTTTTGGATCGACGGGATACTTACAAATTGGGTTCATGAGATTTTCGTTATGGTGTGAAGATCACCCCGCGCACCTCGGGCGGGTAAAGCGTGATTTTACTAACAGTACAACATAATGTCGGGCTCACGCTTCACCGGTACTCGGCCACTCATTAGGTTAAAATTTACCCCTTTGTTTACCCTCCATTTTGATAACCCTAAAATTTAATAAAACTCGGGCTGTTACAAGATGACAATGTGGTTACAAAGTATTCTTCACAGGTGCGTAGCCTGGGCTCGCTTCTCTTTCCGACACTATTTAGTTTTTTATAACTTCGGAATTACGTTTTCATACATTTCTTTTTGATCTTTGTGGTACAATTGCAATGCTGGTACACCCATAGTTTCGTAATAAAATCGCACAGCCTGCTAGTACAAAAGATTAACAACCAGAAACACCACCACCAACAGCGTGTGAAATCCCACTCCTCCAGGAATATCTAATGGCAGGCCGAGTATCTCTGCCCCTTTCTCATAATGCAGTGGCAACAAACAGGAGTTCATTACTCAACTAAACTCAATATGCTCATTAACATATTTCGCAGTACACATAAAGCAAATGCTATAAATTTCTTGTTAAAGTGAGGATTTTGCTCAAGTCTACTTTGTCAAGGTAGTGATTGAAAATCTTCGAATTTTACGCAAGGATCAAAAATATTCCATCAATATAGCTGTGAAGTAAATTCCATAAGTCGACTACTTGGTTGGACACTGCGAAACAGGAACTTACAGAAATGTGTCGAAGAGTACCGGAACCGGCCTAAACGATGTGCTTGGTATGCTAGAGATCGAGGTGTGATTCCAAAGCTGTGTGACGAAATTATGTGGAGGCAGACCTTTCGACAACGAGGGAATTTGTCCAGGAAATACATTCTGTTGGCGATCACTCGAAATTTATGACACGCAAAACAGTAGAATTTCGCTCAATTTACTGCGCAAACGTTAAACACTTACGTTAAACAAATTAAGTATGTGGTGAGGTTGCGAAGTAAAATTGGAGTATTTTTAGAATTTTCGAAATAGTCGGGTATCCCACTACAACAGTGACGTCGCCACAAAATTACACTTTGTTTGCAGGTGGTGGGCACCAGTAACCTAACGGTTGCATTCTTTTGAATAAGTAAATTGAGGAGGTTCAACCGAATGCTGAGAGGTGCTCAAGTGCGGGTAATGATCAAAAAGGACGCCCCACTGTTCAGGACGCGGTGTAGGTGCCGCTTGTATAAATAGACTTTTTCAGGAGGTAATTAATAAATATGCAAGATGAATATAAAAACAATATGTAGTGAAGCGAGTCCTAACTGGTATAAAACTTTTCAATTTTTTCAACGATGAACTAGCATATGCATTTGTCCATTTGTTAAGTTTTTCCATTTTTAAACGCATCAGACATGCAGGATATTCAAAAAGTGTCGTTTAGGTTGTTTATAACTTATTGTACAGCTGACATAAAATTGAACCTAGCGTCAGAAAATTGTTCAGATTAGGACTAAATTATATGACTTAGCAAATCCAATTTGTAGTTTTAGTCGAATCATCACCATGACAATCGCTCAAACGAGTAAATCCAAACGGACCTCCTTCTTTTCGTGAAGTCTTAATTTTCTTCAAATCATTAGTACCGCGAAAGAACCGAAATCTGTCCATCCACTGTAATAAACGGCAACATAGTGTCCACTCAGTGATTGCAAGCACCAAACGCCACTAAATGATCAACAAAATCTGCATAGTAACCCAATCTCTGAAGTGTAAATAAATCACTTCTACTGCCGTGCCGTGCACAGCTACAGAACCCTTTTTATTATGTCATTTTGTAGATGCCACAAATATAACCAATAATCTGTAGATCCTTGCTTATTGCAACTAATCGTACGAAAACATTTCGAAGAAAAAAAGCTGCCTAGATATCGCCTATTAACTGTAAACGTACAATACTAAAAATTTTCATGAACGATCACATCAATTTCGAGTCTAGTGTTGATTAAGCTATGCTGCACATGCTACACAAATGTAAATCATGAGTCAAAACAATGCGCCTCTTTTCAACACAGTGGACCTACCTGGCCAGCAAAGTTTATACGGCAATATTAGACAAAACATGTGATAATGGAGTCTTAGCGCACGGCAGCTTTGTTATAAACCGGATAAATAGTATAAGCCTAAAACAATACACAAAATCGAGATGTATACCACATGGCACAAAACAAAAAATAAATATAATACTTTCGAAATGTGCGCCTAAATAGCTGTTGCTAAGCTATTAGGAACTCTTCCAGCTATTTTGTTTAGGAATGCCACTATCTGCATGTATACATATATACCGTAGTTCCCTACGAACATTAACATCGAAATCACACATTTTCCATTTCCGAGAGAACTCTAAAGTAAAGCGAATATTTTTTAATCTAATTATAATTACGAGAATGACCATCATGCACAAATAAAAAATTAACGCAGTTTAATATGAAAATTACAAAGATCCATTTGTGAGAGAACGCTAAGGCAAAATGAATATATTCCAGTTTAATCATAATTCTGTTCCTATCTATCATGCACAGTTGAGATAATTACACAATATAGGCTGCACCATATCAAATAAGTTAAATAAAACATATATTTCGAACTACTAAGCTTCTTGAAAATTAGCTAACCTTATATCTATCTAATCCAATGTCTACACCATCGTACATATGCCATTGCTGCAATTTTAGTGTCATCCATAGTGATATTCCATTTTTAGATTAAATTTTACGGAAAACGGCTTTCGAACAATGTCGTTCAAAAGTCAACCAGAACGTTTAGCTGTATGAAGGCAACAATAACGTGGCTTCGCGAAATAACCTTTCAAAAATGCTGCTTGCGGTGAAAGCATAATCGGGCACACAAAATTTCACCTTCAAATTGCCGTTTTTCGACAGTTTGCACAGAGACTGAAAAAACAGCTTCTAAGAGTGCTTTAATCTAAATTTTCTGACAGTAACTTTCGAATAGTTATTGAATTCTGAAACAAGTTGAAACATCACTTCGGCTTTAAGGATCATATGCCTGTTAAACTAAAGTCTGCGATTCTCTATAAATATACGGAGGATTGAGGATTCGGTTCCTCCCAGCAGGGGTATCGGGTTACATGTTGTTTACGTATTACATATTGTGTATATATATAGCTACGTATGTTGTGTATATCATAGCTATGTATGTATGATATATTATATATGTATGTATTAGCTAGCTATGTTATATATATTATATATATAGGTATATATTGTGTATTAGCTACCTATGTAATATATATAAATATACGTATAATATATACATATACATAGAGATACAATACATATAATATCTATGTAATATAAGCATATGTATTAGCTAGCTATGTTATATGTAATGAGATATATACAGTATAATAAATACAT
>JASANE010029958.1:0-38616 GCA_030248225.1 Trileptium ribeirensis | reverse complement strand
GCTCCTTGAGGAGTGCCAACACCTTATGCTCAAGCTGAAATCCCTTAGAATTTGTTTAGTCTTTTGTATTTTCCCAAATTTTCTTAACTCAACTGACAAAATAAATTTTAGGGCTTTCTAGAGCCCGACAGAGGCTAATCCTCCGTCCCTAACTGCAACGTCAGTCCGAGCTCAAGCAGCGGCATGAGCATCGAACGGTCTACTAAACTGTAATTTTGTAAACCATAAGCATAGTCAGAAACAAGCGAATAAGCGAATCCTTATGATTTCGTGGTAAAGTTTTACCGTGGTCAGCTCAGGAAAATTCGACAGCTAACATGCGACATTCTAACTCAAGAGTAATAAGTCATGTAAAAGCACGTGGACGAGAAGCGTCTATTTTAATTTGCCTTACCTATGACCACGGGGAATAAGAACTACTTCGGCTTTTGTGTTCACAACCTAACACCCCCCCGTGCATTCGATCGCGATGCCTAAACGGAACTCGACTCGTGGAGGCTAGTCAAGGAACAGGTAAAAGTGTACTCAGATGACATAAAAACATGACGTCTTCTAACGGGCGTCTGGTCAAGCTATCGGAGGTAAAATTATGCGACAATTGTTCAAAGTTCAACGGTCTGTTACATTTTGCTCTGGGGAAAATAAACCCCCATTCATTCAGTTCTCTTCCTGACTTACAACCTTTGATCCGGGACAGCGATGGCTGGTCCCCTTCCGCGAGACGAAAATGTCAGCGCGGGTCCTCCAACGATCGAAGTCCATTCCACACGCGAACCAAAAACAAAAACAAGAAAGCACGGGAAAGTCGAAAATGTTGCGAAATAACTATAATAAAACATAAGCGTCGGAGCCGGTCAGTAGAGTCGACCGAACTCCGCGCTGCCGAAGTCGAACTGATTCGAAGAGACGACGCGGTAGTCGTCGCTTCAAATTTTCTGCTATATTGAAGCATGACGATTTTGTCGCCACCCAATCGGCGATGTTCTTTTGACGCCCACTTTTTCGAGGTCGAACCCGGGCGCCCAATCGAAAAATTCCCCGAATTTTATTTTTGACAGCTATCGTAAACCCTGGGTCCCCGTTAGAGAGAGTCGGCTTCAATCGAAATCGCCGACATCAAATTTGAACCCTCCGAGTACTCGGAGGTCGACCATCTGTGCTTTTCAGCTTAAATTCTAACGTAACTTTCAAAAGTTATGTCAAGAATAGATCTGAAGATCATTACTCAGATCTCTTAAAGCTCTTACCTAATCCTAAATCGATTGTTAAAACCCCAACTGTTCTACAAAAATGGTTGGGTCACCCGTCAACTTTCAAATTTTGAATTTATTTCTCTATATAAATGCTCGGGTTAAGCTTACAATCTGTCCCCGTTTCGGGTCAGAGTCGTCTTCTAGTCCCCATCCATCATTTTTTCCCCAGCTAACTCGCCGATTTAAAGCCAAATTTCTGCTATTTAGCGAGTTAGCTGCCTCATCCATCACCTAATTAAGCTTACTTAGAGGCCATCTGGGGCTAAATTTTATCGCCCTACCCATGGATAAACGTGCAAACATTGCACGTTTATATGTTGGCTTACAAGATAAAGCCAAACATTCCTAGCATTCCAAGCTAATGGCTTTTCAAATATCCCGATAGGACGTCTTCGGACGTCCCAAAGGGGGGAACCGAAAGAGGGAATGAGCCGATTTCGCGGCCTGGGACGCAGCACATTCCTACGTATTCTCCGAACTATCCGGGGTCCCATTCAGGAACTCCCGGAACCCACAGGAGGGCCCTAAACCTACCCCCCATCCGTCTTAGTCCTATGCGTCCAGTCCATCCGTAAAACTTATAAATTTAAGAGAATTTTGTGTGTCCTGTCCCCGTCTGTCCTGTTTTTTGTGTCGTCCTACATAATATATATATACATATATATCTATATATACATACACATACACATACAATACTCATGAGCACACATTACACATAAGACACACAGGCGACCTGAGCGACAGAAAGGTCGCTCAAGTTCACTCTAGAAACACGCAGAACCACAACAACATCAGCACAACAACACAACAACAACAACAACACATACACATACACATACACACACGTACACACACACATATATATATATATAACACACTCATGGGGAAAGCAGCGACGACAACCGACCAAAGAAGTCGGTTAAAGAGAGTGGAGAAAAAGAAAGGACGAAAAGGAAGGGACACGGGAAGGGATTCGGGACAGGGGGTTCCCGAGGGAATTTCGAGGGGCTAGGGCGAAATTCGGTCCCAGGACGAAGAACGGGGCCGAATGATACCAAACACGAGGGGGGTGGACGCAGTGGCGGGTCGGGACCCAATTTTGGGGTTCCGACATATATTAGCATACGGGGTTTCAGCAGGCTTTCTCGCTCTAACGGTCGGGCGGAGCGACGCCCGCCGGGCATCGTTGAACTCGCCTTGGGAAGGCGATTATCGGCAGCGGGTAGAGGGGCACTAAAATCACGACTGTTAAAGACTGTTAAAGAGAGTGTCGGCAAAAAGTGGGGGCGCATTTTCGGCCGTCCCGGGTTAACGGGGCGACTGATGGAGACCCGCCGGGCATCTTTGACGATGTCTCGACGTGGCGAATGTGATGAGGGGCGGTTTGCCTACTTTTGAGTTGGGGGTTAAATTTTCGGTCGTTCTGTACCCACTTGCAGTCGGTATGCCAAATTGGAGGGGCACCTTATCGGTCATAAAGGGCTAACGCGAAGTCGGACAAAGACCCGCCGGATATGGTTGTGCTCGCCAGGAGCAGGCGGATAAAATGAGGGGTCGCATGAGCACATTTAGGGTCGGGGGTCAAATACGGAGTTGGTACAAAACGAGCGGAATTTTATGTTGAACTTCCGTGGTACGGTATAAAACAGGGAAATGAGTGATCTAACGGCGGAATGATTGGTCGGGTCGAGACCCGCATGGCCTCATCAGATGCCTAAATGGGTAGAATACTTGGAAACACGCATACTTTCAAGCACTAATCCGAGGGCTACCAGAAAGGCCAGTTGTTAGTATGGTGGTCAGGCAACAT
The DNA here is from genome assembly GCA_030248225.1 of Trileptium ribeirensis. Lineage (NCBI taxonomy): Eukaryota > Metazoa > Nematoda > Enoplea > Enoplida > Thoracostomopsidae > Trileptium > Trileptium ribeirensis. The sequence continues at coordinate 35,553 of JASANE010029958.1, read as the reverse complement.
TGGGCGTCAAAGGATGTTATAAAAGAAAGGTTTTGATACGGTGGGGCGGAAAAATAAACACACCGAGTCACGAAGGTCACGCAATACACACACACATATATATATATATATATATATATGCATAACTATATTCCCATATAAGCCTAGGTAAGGTCTACTCGGAACCTCGGTCTCCAGCCGAACCTAGCGTAAGTATTGGCTGTTAATTGATTGTTTACCTGTTTGTCCTTAGAATATCTCAGGAGATCCTCCAGCAATTTGCGATGTTTCGAGCTCGTTCGAAAGCCCGAAAAATTCTCTACCGAAAAGTACTCGGGACATTTTCGGTAAATCTGAACCGTTGGACGGTTACGGGCCGATAAACAGGCCCGAGGTCCGTCATTTCCGAATAATCGGAAACTACCGTAACCCATTTGTTTCAGCTTACTTTTGCGACCATTAAGCTATGGTTCGCTTGAACCAGGTAAAGTTGATAATCCTGATTTAGATTACTTTCCGACCCCTTAGATTGTCAAAGGCCTCCTATTCCCGGACGGTCTAAATTTTGAAATTTCAATGGGGAACTAGGGAGAAGTAGTCGAGTTCCGTTCGGATCCCCTATCTCGTTGCCAGTTGGCTCTTTCCTATTCTCGTCGAAGTGTACCTTTGCCCTAGTGAGACTTCCGGAGTACCTGCGTGAGCTTGTCCGACATGATGCACAATTATAACAAAGCATACAATGGCATAGAAATAATGGCAAAACACATTCATGACAAAATGGATGTACCCAGAATAACAGCATTAACAAAGCAATCATCAACGACCATGGCACCCGTCAATACATGCAAACTTAGTTCCAGTAGATGTGTCTGGTTCTATTTAAAGCGCATTTAGGCCGTCCTGACGTCGAAATCCTGCAAAAATGTACGTAACGGGCCGGAACGGGCCTGTTACATAATAATGTATTCCGACATTTTTCAATATACATTATATTGTTAAACGTTTTGTTCCACAGGAGATAGAAAGAAATGTGTTTGAGCAAACGAATGTATTAGCACACATTTTAAGATTTTGTTTTATCATGTTTTATTCAGATACATAAATCGAATTGTAACGTGGAAACCAGTTAAACTAGACGAATCAAGAAGACATCACGTACGAATTCATAATATTAATTATTCAGCAAAAATACTTTGCATTAATGTTACCAGGTTACGCATAAGACATGGCGGTGAGACTACAATTAGGTCGACCATCTGTTACATGGCACTGAACAAATCAAAAAGAAACTTCTATAGCTTCCTACTAATAGAATCCGTATCAAGAGACAAATGTTAATAAATCCAATTGCATCTAATTTTAAACATTGCAATAGAAATACCCAATGGAAAAGCCGACATAACGTTAATAATAATAATTCTAAAACAGATTAATCTTCCTTCAGCAACAGAACCGTAAATATTTAAATATTTTTGTTTTTGTCAAATTTCAAATAATTCAATAATTTTGGCTTATTCAAGACTGACTGCCACCTGAGCCTCTTACAAATAAAATTTATACGATATCAATTTTTAGACTGATTTGTATCTCGTATTTTGCTACTTAATCAAAACTCAATGATGTTTCTTTTCCAGTATATTCCTGCTAAAATCCCGCAATACAAAAAATTTCTCATTTCCGGTTTACATTGTGCATAACATATATTTCCGTTTGAATGGATAGGCGGTGTGTCAGGGGCAGAACCATTCTTAGCTCCAAGGTCGATTGCAAAAGATTGTGGCACCTCACTGCGCTGTCGTATTTAGCGCAGCTATCGAAAGAATACTGTAGTACAACAGATTTTGCAGTTTCGCTAGAATATACGGCGCAACCAAGCTTACAATGTATATGCAAGCAGCGCTTGTAGCGTGCCATCGGGTAAGAATTAAGACTAATTCATATATGTGTAAACAAGGGTGCAGATCCGATTTGAAAAGTTGGGAGGACAGCATCGTAGGACAGCTCTAGACAAAATACATATAATTCGCGCATATAATCATTGGATAGCTCCTGAAAATTCTAAGATGTATATGCGAGTGTTTGGGGTTGCAACATGGTTTTAATTCTTGCCTTATTAAAAGATCATTATTTAGAACAATGGAAGGGGGAACTGTCCCCCGCTTCAAAAAGTGGGGGGACTAGTCCCGTGTGTCTCCCTTATCTGCGCCCATGTGTGTAAAGCAGTGTTGCCAAAGCAAGCAACGCCTGGCTGTTTCGGAGACAACTCGAATTTTTAACCTACAAATATAACCATTATAGTTCTTGTTCAAATGCATCACTGAACTCTCTATCAGGGACCATATTATGTCAGATTGTCAATTAATTATTTGTTGACCAATCAATTAGTTTCAATTGCGCTAGCTTGCAAACCAATATTGCAATTACTTGCAATAATTTATTGCACTTTACCGTGGGACAATATTTCGGCTTAGGATGCTTGGGCAGCGTGCATATTCTGTTGCACCTGGCAAAATTTAAACAATCGAGGCTTTACTTGTAGACTTTCGGGAAACAAAAAATAGGTATGTATGGTGTATGGACGGTAATATCGGCGCTTAGCTGCGTTAAAGGGTGATTCGAAGGATTTATAGCTGCTTCACTTTTAATGATATGATATTTTATACCACAACTTAAAGACAACAGATATGTAATTGCGAGGTTGCTTTTCTATTAGCCGTTGATGGGAAGGAAGAGAAGATACAGTTAAGCTGCTGGATGATAACTATTGTTCCAGCCATATTTGGAAAAATAGAGTAAACAACGTATGCTTATGTAATATCCAGATATAATTAGTCTACTTACACATGAGATCTTTACCTTTAGTGCGCTCCCCTCTCCTGGACGACATTGGACAAATGTTAAAGGTACAGAAAATATCCATTGCGCCCAATTTTATAGAAAAAAATTTTTTCGGTGTTTTTGGTTCCCAAAATTGGCATCCAAAAATCTCGAAATAGAAACTTTAGAACGTAAATCGAAAATTATGTTCGAGAAATATCATTCAGATGGTATTTAAATTAAAGCCTTAGCGTCTAAGGCTAAGCTCAAGCCTTAGCCGAAGTCTAAGTCGTTAATTCAATGGGAACCGAAAAATTCAAAATTTTTTGTCTTAAAGCAATAGATCCTTTATATGCGTATACAACGTATATATCGCATTACATTACATTTATACTATTCAGCATACAAATAAATCACCGACCACATTATATATACAGTATAAATACTATGCAACAAATATGCACAGAACAAAAACCGAAGCATTGATTGCTGCAATTACTGCACTTGTAGCGTGTAGCGCGAAAGGACATAGTCTAATTAATTGCAATTAATTGGAATCTAATCTATCAATTAAATAATTGAGTAATCCGAGACAGCCAATGCAATGAATTATTATTTTTCACCAGTTATTTTTTACACATTCTGTTGTCTATGTTGTGCCTGATAGAACGAGCGTACAACAGCCAAATTGGTAAAAATATGAACACTGTAATATCCCCCAATTACGTTAAACAGTCACGTATCGATGAAAACAGTTCCTTCAATACATTGGAAGGAGCTGTTATTTTCGAAAATATATATATGTAATGTAATATCTTGTGCGAATATCCAACACTGAGCTTTCTATGTTCGTAAAGTAGCAAACACATGTATAAACACAGAATGAATCTGAAATAAAATTAAGCAATCACAAATTGATAAGCGTTCTTTCAAAAATTTTTAAATTAAAGCATTTGTTAGAGTAAAAGCTTCAGATTGCTTTTAAAATTAACCAGATAGGTTATTTTCTACCTTTGTATGCGAAACCAAGGTAGATATTCGCTTTATCGTTAGCTGAATTTTACACGCATATATTTAATAGTGTTGGAGTGCTAAGGCTTACTACTTTATCTCTTTAAACGCCAGAGCTAGTTTGTATCGTGCAATACTTGACAAACGTATATGCCGAAAGCACGAATTGAATCCGGTTGCGTTTGTGAGAATGGTGCGTGTAAATCACTGAATCCGCTATCCAAAACCTGTTGTTCAATCATTAACACATGTCGCAAACTGTGCGACTAAAAACGCGCGTGCCAACATATGTCACGCGACAAATTCTAGCACAACGCGTCACTGTATGCGATGACGCCACTTGGCACAGTTGGGCATGAAAAGGTTAAATTGGCCATATGGAGTATGCGGTTGACCCTAGTGTTCTAGAACGCCATCAAGGTCCTACAATAAAAACACTTAACGAATCTGCAGGAATTATAAACTAAAAGTAAACTTACCAAACAATTTGCCTAAGGTTGCTACCTTTGCAACATCACTCATAGCATTTCGTTTTATAGCCAATATTATTGACTGAGAATGCCGTCTCATAATCTTAATGCTATTTTCCAACATTATTATTATTTTTATTATATACATTATATATGTCCAAATATATTTATTTATGCATCAAGATTTGAACATGAATTTTCCAAGAATTTTAGCCCCAAATCAAAAGAACACACGGTTCGCCTTTAAAATCCATAATATATATGTGATTCGACCACAATTATTCAAGTTCACTTGGTAGACCGCCGAATTTGTATTCAAAAACGCACATTCGAACAGATCCCTTTATCTGTTCAGAATAAAGCAATCAAATAAATAATTAAGTAAAAACATCAACAACAAAAAACGTCGGAAATATTGTTGGAAACTAATTATTTTATGTCGAAAAATTTCACTTGTTTCAGCACGAAAATAAGAAGTCAAACGCTTCAAAGGTTTTGCAATTTCAATATTAGGATATTGGTGAGCGTCAGAATGAAATTTATACACTGCAGCGCAGCAGATAGAGCACCGATTTCGTAATTATGAGGTTGCGTGTTGCATTCCATCTGTGCGCATAATGTTTTTGGGCAAGAGACTATGGAGCCCACGTGGCTCCAGGGTATACACCAGTATTGGGAACGAGCTTGCTCGGAAGATAAACAGAGTTTCCGTGTTGGGACTGGCATTTTGTCACAGCTTGTGCCTGGGCAACTCTGGCTGCGATTGCCGCAAACCTGGAGATCAGAATCCACACATTAAGCATAACTTAGGGACCTTTAATTAGTTTATATTAGTGTTGCTTATATATAAATATTAATAAAAGGGAACTGATATTAAATTGGTTTTTCAAAGCCGGCAATAAGGGGATGAATACCCTGAGTATACCCATACCAATCTATTACTTACGATATTTTACATTACTTTTTTCGTTTCATATATTGCACTTTATGGAGGACCCCGATATATACGTGTCCCCGGCACCACATGGATATGGCGCCGAGCCTGCTTTCAGCTAGTTTTATATAAATCATTAGCAACAGAATTAGTTTTTAATACAATTGCCATGCAATATTTGCCCTAGAAAACACACTGAAATCTGTTTGGTATGGTTCACTTCTTCCCATAATAATAATATCCTCATCGTAAAATCGACAGCAAGTGGAAGATGTTCTGAACGGTTTACAAAATATACTAAATCTGTGCACAAAAACTGTATTTAACGTTGTAAACTGTGTAGAGAATATAAAAGTATGCGAAAAAACATTTGATAAAACCTAAACGAACATACCTTCGCTCCACGGTGCATCCGGATCAAAGTAACTTCCGTCGTTTACCGTACAGGTGATTTAAAAAATTATCACTTTAAGCCAATTTACATAAATCCTTTTAATGGACGAACAACCCAATAACTTTATTGAATAAAAATGCTAAAAACTTATGTTGTAGCATATATTATGCTATAGTAGCATAACATTTAAATGTTGACAAAAGAACCTCACCGTTTGTCACAATTAAATATGAAGTATTTATTTAATATTGCTAATGATTGCCTTGTAACCATAATAAGGACGTGTTCATGTTGTTTTGCGATAGGGTGTGATCCTATCCGATATATTTGTCCTCAAATTGTGTCCGGTCCGATTCGACTAAATTCTGCGTCTGTCGCATGCAGTATACATTGTATTCATTTTTTCATAAAGCATCATTCTATTCGGATCCGACAAATGTATGATGCTCTATCGAATCTGATCGGACGCAACGGACCAAATGCAATATAAACACGGTATAAAATACAATAACTAGTCAGAACTGATCAGACCGAATAGGCGAAATGAGAGCTTTTCTTTACCTTACTTATAACCTTACTGCGGTTGGCATAAGAGAAGCGTGCAGTACCCATTCCAATAAAGCAATCCAAAGATTTCCAAATCAGCTACTCTGATTATCAGTTATCGACTATCTGCGAGTTTAATTTTGCGTATACCTCTCCTGGAGGAACGTGCATCGTTTTAGCTAGTCGTTTTTAAAATCATACGGTTTTTGTAGGACGAGAATGGAACGAAATATAAGACGAGTTGCTAAGCTGATAAACCGGTCCGTAATCCAAACTAGACCTGTCCGGACAAGGCTACCCTACTCTGCAAAGGCTATAGAAGTTAAACAACGACTAATTTATTAGTAAAATAATATTTCACAGGAAGTGTTCACCTGATAGCAACGATGTAAGCGAGTGCGTCATTTCGGCAGCTGTCTTTAAACTGTTCAGACTCAGGTTGAGACTTATCGAAGACGTAAGTTTTTCAAGCATTGATGACGATTTAGGAAACAGCATCACACCCATGACCATTAGATTATTTATATATCTACTGCTATTTTCAAATGATTATCTAAACATATATATAATATGCATAATGTATTATATAATTTTGCATTATTTTATGCGGCTATAATAAAATGTAGATTGGGTTTAATCTGTTGAATTGTACGCCAGACCCGATATAAATTAAGTAGGACCCAGTTCAAACTGCTGCCGTGGAAATATACCTCATAGACAACATATTATGAAACACTGATAAATATAGAGCAACAATGCACAGCTCTCAATGTATAAACTTGTGTTTAGTTTAACTTGCTAATAATGTTTACTTATTTTACAGAACAATATGCATTGATTATAAAAATATGTTTAAGAAACAAATTGAGTTTAAATAATTATTTGTATTTTGAATCCAGCTTATGTTAAATTTTGGCCATAAGGAATTTATAAACACCATGGCCTAATGGATGAGACGGTTCGTTTGTAACTAAGGCAACATGCAGCTAAATAGAACCGCAGCGTACCACTTTCAAATCTAAAATGGACCTTACAAATTGCGAACAGCCGGGTTGTCGTAATGCTTTTAGCAAATGCACGACATCCATCTTCTTGTCATCCTCCTAGTGTCTACGTTTATGGTTAATAATTTAAACGACATAGAGCAAAATTTCTATTTGTTCCTCACCACTGTTTTGTCAAAGTAAAATCTAACATTAATCTGCATTTCGCATACTCACAATATTTCAGACGCAGGATTTTAAATATATGCTTGCGTGCTTTAAAATTGGCCGTATTATATAACCTTGAAGCAAAATTTTGAGGAATTTACATTTAGAATAGCACAGAACCTTTTTATTTATTTGTTTGTTTGTTGTTTGTTTGTTTATGCTAGAACTTTAAATGTGTCAGTAACATCGCCATATGATGGGTATAAAGGATGGAACAGTGCCCACGTAATATCGTATCAAGTACAGGTGAAAATAGTAAAAAAACAATAAAAATGCATCTAAATTTCATAACAAACTCTACGTAATCAATAGCCATAAGCACAAACGCAGGAAAAAGCCACATTTTATCAAATAGTTATTGACAGACTAACGCATCAACCGATGTTGTTATTAACAGTATTGCAGGACACAAACTAAACTGTAGAAGCAATAATTTGCGTCATACATACGAGATGGAAGTGAGCGAGAAAACCAAAGCTGATCCGGATTAGATCATTGAATAAGCTTTGATAAAAGCCACATTTTATCAAATAGTTATTGACAGACTAACGCAGCAACCGATGTTGTTATTAACAGTATTGCAGGACACAAACTAAACTGTAGAAGCAATAATTGCGTCATACATACGAGATGGAAGTGAGCGAGAAAACCAAAGCTGATCCGGATTAGATCATTGAATAAGCTTTGATAAAAGCCACATTTTATCAAATAGTTATTGACAGACTAACGCAGCAACCGATGTTGTTATTAACAGTATTGCAGGACACAAACTAAACTGTAGAAGCAATAATTTGCGTCATACATACGAGATGGAAGTGAGCGAGAAAACCAAAGCTGATCCGGATTAGATCATTGAATAAGCTTTGATAAAAGCCACATTTTATCAAATAGTTATTGACAGACTAACGCAGCAACCGATGTTGTTATTAACAGTATTGCAGGACACAAACTAAACTGTAGAAGCAATAATTGCGTCATACATACGAGATGGAAGTGAGCGAGAAAACCAAAGCTGATCCGGATTAGATCATTGAATAAGCTTTGATAAAAGCCACATTTTATCAAATAGTTATTGACAGACTAACGCAGCAACCGATGTTGTTATTAACAGTATTGCAGGACACAAACTAAACTGTAGAAGCAATAATTTGCGTCATACATACGAGATGGAAGTGAGCGAGAAAACCAAAGCTGATCCGGATTAGATCATTGAATAATGCGAGCTAACTTTTGGTCACATACGATTTCGATATCTTACAACGCTGATTGAGGAACTACTCAATGCTCGATGTATGCGATATAGCACAGTAGCAGAGGAATGACTACTTGCTACATTGTTAGGATTAACTCAAGGGTTAAAATATGTATCTTCTTACCGTAAGCATATAGTTATATCTAAGATTTTTCGACAAACATTATAGAAGGCATATTTATTTGGTTGTTCATTATAACTAGCTGGCCTACCGACTAACACCAGTTTTGTGCCTTTCGTGTTCGAGTTGTCTATTATGCAATGCTGTGGCAAAGTCGAGGTGAGGCCATGAATTCGAACCTGGGTTGTTTGTTTGCAAGTGGCGTAATCAAAGACTGTGCTACAAAGTATCTTTAAGAAATTTCGCACAATAATAAAGGTGTGAATTTCTGAATACTAACACTGTATACCAAGGCAAAAGGCTTTTATCTTGCTTCCAATGGTCTAAACTGATGTTGTAGTCGTAGATCAGCCGTGTTTGCAGCACGAAAGGAACTGCACGATTGACGCCTCTATGCTTTTAAATTTTTCGTAGCACTTTAGTGCAATGACGTGCAGTTTTAATATGTTGTTAAGTTTTCCCTGCTCCAATAAAATTCAACTTTGATAAGCGCAATAATTGAGCATTTTATGGCTATGCGTTTGCAGCACTCCATTTAATTTTGCAGCGTTATCATGGAAAGCGCCACGTATCAATACAAATCAATAAGATACAGTATATTTCGTCTGGACAACATAATGTTATCATTCAAAGTATGTGCACTAAAATTGTGTACACAAATCTTCGCTTGGCTATTTTAAAAGTGAGTTACTATATAACCAACCATACGTACGTTCACACATTTGTGTGCACGGATATGCTATTTGCACTCACTCAAGCTAACGCTATAGCAAACTTTCGACACGTCACAACTGTGCATATATATATTAACGCATATTGGCTGTACTACATCTGTTACGGAATGCTGGAGAACACAAAATTCAAAACAAAACCTTCTGCTATAATAGATCGTTTCAATTGAGGTAATAATGTTCTGCGTAGCGGCATTCAATTAAAACCTCTGATCGACTCAGATGATATTTTCAGGCGAAGTATGGACAAAAACCTTCATTATATTGTAACCTCATGTTAATTAAGCACCAAAATAAATGAACTAAGCATTTGTCTGAATCCTGCGTTAGTTTTTTTTTGAAAAATCGATAGATTGTGACAAAGTCGCTTAATCAATATTCTAATACGACAATGGGATCTATATTACGTATATATGCGTCACGTTCCTATAGAAATGTCAAAACAACAGTCGATATAATTTTGTCGTTTTACATCAATTATAAATTCAATATGATAATTTTGTCTGTTTGATTTTACTCTATGATTTTCGTAAAGTTTCGTGTGTATAAATGTCTCAGTTTGGGTAGGTGACCGGCTGGCGATACAGAGGGTTGTTATCGTGATAAAAATAGACACCTGTTCTACACAACAATGACCGGTGTCTTAGCAGGTGACGATTGGCTGTCAGTAATTTGTTAATTCTATATTGCGGTGCTTGGGATTAAATTTAACTAATTAATAATAAATTAATAAAATAATTGGATTACGCTCGTTTTCGGCAGTAAAACATCTTACATTTAACTTTAAGTGCGTGTAATGAAGCAGTGTGTGCAACGAGTAGTAGCGTGTTAATTGTAACTGTGCTGCCAATGACACTATGAAAAAAGCTTTGACTACCTTAATTTATAAGAACCGATAACTTCCAGTTTTTGGAGGGGTAGGTCGGACCCTCCCAATTTCTGGGGGGTCGGGTTATAATCACCAGAAATTGGGGGGAAGGGTCCGACCGGCCCCTCAAAATACTTGGGGGTCCGACCTACCCCCTCCCAGAAACTGGGGTAGGTCAGGCCGAAGACGCCCGTATCATCAAACACGGGTAACATGTGAGTGCAGGGAAACGTCATATTCTTCCCTAATGCACTCTTGGTGATACTAATTCTTAATTCCGCGAAAAGTAGGTATGATCCCTGTAGTTACTCAACTCAAGAATGGACACAAACACATTCTCTTTTAAGTTGCAGGTAAAGGTATTACAGGTATTGCAGGTAAGGTATTACAATCATTTATAAATTATCGACACGTTGCGATAGATACTACTAGTTAACAAAAAAAACGCAAATTTCATATTTTGAACTTATATTTTTTGAGAGTTTGCTGTTATTTTGTGCAACCTGTTACTGAATTGACCTATTTGGATAAAATGTTCACAGTGTTTATGCTTTAAAATGAAATACCCGCAGTAACGATCTGCAGTTATGTACCACGATGGAGAATATTACGTTACCCAGAACACCAATATTAATTACAATAATCTCATTTGACATTAGTATTTAAATGGATCACTTTAGGAGTCTACTTGATTCTATTTGTTTGTTTTTATCCTGCATTTCAAATAAAGAGAACAAGGAAAATTGCAGAGAAGCTTTCATAGTGCATAATTGGTGGGTTAATCTATTAGTTTTATTGCAGGCTTACTTTTTATTCTAGACAACTTCCAATATTGGACATTATGTTCCAATTCGGAATGGGATCATCCCAACAATTTATAACCTAAGTAGATTATGATAGCCACGCTATTTTTGGTCACTTTGGCGCTAGTTAAATTATTATTAAAGCTTGTCTGATATTACTTGCAAGCTGGAGTAATAAATATCGTACAGTCATAATTTTGCTGCTAGCGTCTAGTTCTTCTGTCATTTTAGTCACGAATTCTTTTCGAAGCCGTCTAATTGTCCTATAAAACCCAACTTAAAATCATTAAACAATAAAATAATACTGCAAGTGAGAAATCTGTCTGATAGCGAAATCAGACTGTCTTATTTTGCAAAATAGAGAGTGTAGACTAAAGCGGTCCTTTTTATGTTTCACAGAATTATGTTATCATCAGAATGTTAACATATCATAAACAATCACCCTTGAAAAGACCCCAGAGCTAAGCTAATTAAGAAAGTTTTGAAGCAAAGCGGCGGCGCCGACCTGGGTTTTATAACGAGGAACGTTTTTATATTGGGAGGTATTTATATTTTTTTTATTGAGGCTTTAGCTTATATATCTGGATACGCTATATCTACAAATTGCCAAAAAAATAATGATTTCCATGCAGACAAAAAGATAACCTGAAGGCCTACTAGCAAACGCCAGAATGCTGGTTAAGCCTATATGGCTGCAATTAAAAGTGCCACGTTACAATTTTTTTGCTTTTGTAAATAAACGAGAAGATGACAATTCTTTCGGTGCACGAATATCAAATTCTTTTACCAGGATTCTGAGAAATGCTCAGTAATAGAAATGAAAAACAATATTGTCAAAATAAAGCATTTCGCGACATTTCTATTCCACTGTCGAGTAGCATACTGGGATGAGATTGTATGTCAATTTAAACATTTGAATATGACCATTATCAGGTTAAAAACATAGTAAGTATTATACGTTTGCAATAGAATGACGTCGTTACCTCGTTATATATTTTATTTATAAAACCACGACTAAGCGCCAAACACGTTTAAATCCCATTATTTTGTTAAGTAACCTTTATATTTCCTGTAAAATTGCACAGACAGGTCTTCGTCAGCATAAATAGAATGAATATTTCATAGTGTTTAGCTTTTCTGCAAGCCATCGAATTGTGACGGGGTTATCGATTGGATTATCTTGGAAAACCGCGAAATTGATCGATTTCAACATACGACCAAACTGACATACCATCCAACGTATTTTTCGTATGTTCGAGGAATAGAATTGTAAGTACAACGAACGATGACGCGTCGTGTAACCTTGTGCGCTAAATGGTTAACTAACATTAACTGCATGTTATTGGTCTCAACTAAACATCTATTTAAATAAGTCTGCAATACTAAACGCGATCCGATTTGATGCGTGTTTTGTATGGACTATGTTTGATGTGACCAAGGTTTTTCCACTACACAGTTACAGTTGTCAGGTAGAAACCTTTAAACCACTACTGTGTTACTTCAATTTTCGCCATATGCGAAAATAGCGAAAAATAGCTAACACATTGTGAATAAATAATTTGAAACAATTGATATGTTTCCCAACGCGTGCCATCAAGAGCATATATTGACTTCTTCAGAGACTCTTCTTTTTAACAAATTTTTCTCCAAAATACCATAACTCCCCCATGGGTAAGTTAGAAATGAATGACTATTTCCGTCGGGTTTTACCGTGATGGCGAGAAGTCTCACCTTCTTTTCAAGAAGGTATCATAAATTCGTGATTAAATATAACCACCTGTACCACATTAATTCCAGCTATCAATCAACTTCCTGTATTAGATACATAACTATACATACCATCCATGTTTGAAATATGCGTTAGATAGTTCACAATCGTTTGAGTCAATAGGACGTGTAGGTATTGTATGACATTGCTATTCATTTCATTAAAAGCAAGCGGATAATTCGTTTTCACAGAATATTTTTGGTCATCATTCCTAGCTCAGAACAGATACATCGTTCGAAACTGCCCACAAAAATGCAAAATGATACAAATAGAATATTGTATCTAGGAGGTACTACAAATATTCCAGAAATAAAATACATCAATACCTACTTTGTTTATAATTATGCCATGTTTCATGATAAAACATCTATCTATTGGCGAGGTTGCTAGTGCACAAAAATGCAAAATGATACAAATAGAATATTGTACCTCGGAGATACTACAAATATTCCAGAAATAAAATACATCAATACCTATTTTGTTTATAATTATGCCATGTTTCATGATAAAACATCTATCTATTGGTGAGGTTGCTAGTGCACAAAAATGCAAAATGATACAAATAGAATATTGTACCTCGGAGGTACTACAAATATTCCAGAAATAAAATACATCAATACCTATTTTGTTTATAATTATGCCATGTTTCATGATAAAACATCTATCTATTGGCGAGGTTGCTAGTGAGCAAATGGGCCTAATAGCAAGACATATTTGATATATTGATAATATGTTATAAATATCATACATATTACAAGTATAAAGTTAAAACATCTTTGTTATTGCAATGGTTACCCAGCTACAATTGCGAATGTATTATGACATATTGTTAATAGTTTTAGCACTTATGTTTTCGCTAAAATGGTTACAAAACATGTGCCATGCTAGGAGACATTCACTATGGTCGCTATTTGTTATTGATATTAATGTTTCCCCAGAATAACATTATCGTAGCCCGAAATTCGAAGCGAATGCTAACGAACACATAATATGCGGATAAACTGCAGCAGATGTGATTTATGTCAGATATATTGTGCAATTTATGCACAAATCACATTAACCTACGTGCAGCTAGTGGCCACTTTAAGCATATAGTTGCAACGATTGCGCGCAAAATGTTGAAAGTGCACGACTATGTAAAGAATTAATGTGCAATAGTGGTCATTATATCTACAGTACAAGTGTAATGGTAGTGTTTACGGCAACATTGTGCGTGCAATGGTAGCTACCATACCTATACTTCGTGCGCAATGACAACAACTATAATTACAAAGTTCGTGTAAACATAACTACCACATATATGATTCGTATATTATATAGTACATACGAAATGTGGATATGGCAACTACCACTGCACGCCGGATATAAATTTAGTTGGTATCATTGCGCACAACATCTAAATATTGTTTTTACCATCGCATACACATTGTTTAGATTGTTGCTACCATCACACTTGTAATTTCGATATAGTCAATACCGTTGCACATTAATTCTATGTATAGTAGTTCATTTTGCGTGTAATGGTTGCAACCATATGATTAATGTGGCCACTAGCTGCACACATGGTAATTTGATTCCTGGATTAATGATGGTAAACGTAAGAAATTATTATGATTTTCACATTCTATATATATCTATGTAATTGATGCGTATGTATATATAAAGTAATGAACCAAAATTGAGAGAGTTTCTTGCTAAATATTATCAAGTTACTGACATACTGTATATTACTATGTTTCCTAAGCCTTTCGTCAGGTTTTGACACAGCTCCGCAATATCTCAATACCATATTACTTCAATATGTCATGCGAACATTTACCAGATACTTCTTCCAAAACTGTTGTGTTCTCGCAGTGGTCTGTGCCAATCTTGTGTGAAGGTTATATTTCATATAATCGAGCGCTGTTGGAGAACGTCGTGCAATGCCCAATTTGGTTGCTATAAATCTACGCCAAGAAGGAAAACTATAAAAGTTGCATTTGGAAACCGGTCATCCGTATAATCCTGAATTATCCATAAGCTCAACGGTTAAACTCATACGAGCGTGTTGTCTGTAATTTAGGTTCACTTTTTACCAAACGTAAGCTATGGCTATAAACTACTTAACCTTCAATCATAGCAACAGTTACATCAGCGTGTACCATATACATCGCATACTACAGCGCAAAATCAGACAGCGGAGTAGTTTTCAATAATTATCACACGTCAATCGTCATAAATCGTGGGCCGCAGATCATTCAACGCTGATATTCGTCATTAAATTACTGAATTCTCTACCGAGTCAAGCTATTAGCAGACCATCATTTGAATGTTTTACTATAAAACACCTGGGAAAATTCTGCGAATTATCGACATTCTAGACAAGATGTAGGCAGCTAACGATAACTGTTCTTAACTAGATCTATCGTTCCTGACTAAAGCTCATGTAGCACGGCTATTTGAAAAATATAATTGCTTAAAAATATACAATTTAGAGGTATTTCCAATAATTAAATTAGATAAAAAAATGTTATGAGATTGAAAATATCTGTAAAACTGAAACACACTTCCAATCTCTAAGCACGTAATCCTAGTTATACTTATCAGAAATAACCGTCTATTATATATTTCACATAATACATTTTGCATATAGCGAATCCAAAAACCAATCGAAAGCGAATGAAAGCAGTCGTATGATTTAGCGGCAATAGTATATATTTTCCGGAGAAAATTCGTCAAAGAGTTATAGGAAATAAAGGTAACGCTTTCAAGTTATATAAGTTAAGGTTCAGATAGTTCACTTATGAAAAGAGAAGAGACGGTGGATTACAAAAACGCGGTGATTCCTTGCTTAATAGCCAAGGAAATTCTGAGTTATAAAATGTTTGTTACTACCATAAAATAGTTCATTCCCACGATAAGAAAACCACATAAAACACTGGCTATGTTGTGCTAACTGTTATCTAATATTGCTTATTAGATATTAAGCGCCTATGCCGACAAATTCACAATTACCAAGAAAATTGGACATTAATTTGACACAAAATCTGACGCTGAAAATATTTAACGGTAGTATCTAGCACCTAGTTATGTAAACTGCCACACAATAAGAGCCATAAGATATGGTTCAGAAATGAGTAGAAATTCGTGCAGACCATCAGGGCCTGTTGTGTGTAATGTTAACACGTTAAATGATCGAAATCTCTGAAAATGGTTCTCAGCCTCCCTCCCACCCACAGATCTGATATCAGCTAATTTGCTGAAACTACTTTGTGATTTATCAACCATTAAATTATTCCATTTTATATTTTCGCTTGCTCGCATGAGTTTTAGATTTTATAATTAAATTCATTTTATTCCAAATTCAATATTATAAATATTTACCCGCTGCACACCATATTTTCTTGAAACCAAATCAACCAACTGTTGCCGATACTTCTTGGAAAACCTAAGGCGTCGATGCATAAGATATTAAACATAATTTTCATTAATTTGTTTAGGCTTAAATTTTTAGTATTTTTATGGCTGATGTCATTTATAAAGCAATACTAATTTGAAAAATTACTGCTGTTGAAATTTTCAAATATATCCATTGAATTTTCATTACGACCGGCATTTTTTATACAGTTCAATAATTTCACTTTATAAAATATTGCGCATAGATGCTAAAGGAGTGGGTTTTTGCGACGTCGCATTGGATGAAGCCAAAATTATGCCATAGAATTCATAATTTGATGAAATGTAGTGGATCGCAGCGACAAAAGGATGTGATGGAACCGAAAGCACGATTTTATGCAAATCTAGGTCTATTCATATCACTAAACAGATGCTGAAAACGACAGTATCATATCATTTACCGAAAGAAAACAAGTAGTGATACGATTTCGTGTTGAATTTTGGTATTTTGTAAACCTAAAACTTATCGTCAGAAACTTGTAATTATACAGAGAGTGTCTACTGCACTTCTCAAACATTAGGCACCATCAGCTTTTGCGACAAAGTATTTGCGTTTTATACCAAGTGAATTTCGAACTCGTAACACAGTTACTCACCGGATAGAACATTTAAAGCTTTACTAAAACAATTAGTTTTAGTACATTCCAAGTATCACAAGCACCATACCGGTCGTGTCGTCAAAAGGTATTGTTTACTATGTCGTCTTCAGAAAAAACGGAATACTAACTGCTTATGCCTACTTCAGTAACAAAAACATTATTAACAGAATGAAGCATGTCTCGATGTTTTTGACAAATAGAACCAAATAGTGAAAGTAATTGTCGCATATACTTTTGTGTCCAAATAAATTACATAAACAAAAAATATATTTGTTAGGCCCTGTTCACAATGCGTCCTGTCCAAACCTATGCGAACCGCTGCGATGCTATCCGACTGGATTGATGGTAACAGTGCGTCCAATCCAATACGACTAAATTCTGCGGCTATAACACACTTAGGCAACGCTGACGCTATTTTTCATACCGCATCATACGATTCGAATCCAGCACTAGATGCTACGTTGAGACCGTTGGATTAATAGTAATCTAACTTTACTTAGAAAGATTGCATTAACGCCCACTGTCGACAACTGAGTACAGCTCACATTTTGAACTGTTTTAAATGTTGTATACTGTTGTGGATTGTGAATTGTAAACTGTTGTTATTGTTAGATAAGTTTGTCGTATCGTGTCTGCTTACACCTGCGTTGTTATTCGTTTCTTTCGTTATATTCCTGAATGGACTGGAGAAACAGCTCCCACGTTATAGTGGTTAGGGATCTAACTCTGGTGCCGGCTCGAATTTGTCAAACATAGCGCGATTTTTTTTCGATTTTTGTGGTTACCCTTGGTACCAAGTATTTTCGAAAAAATTGTGTATATGTACAATGTTGAACGTGTTCCATTTGACCGCATTCACGACCTGTGTCGAATCGTGTCAAAATCAGTTGGATTTCGGGGTTAACAGCTTAGGCCAAGACTTAGGCTAATGATAGACTTTCAATGGAATGGCCATAACTCCTTAACCCATGAACGATTGACCTGATGTTGATACCACTCGACTTAGATCCTTAATGCTTTTCGAAAGATGCAAAAGTATTCATTTACTTCTATTAGACCGGGCTGGGGCAATAACCAAATGACCAACTGATTTTGCTAACATTGGGGACTAAAATTTTAAACTATCTGGGCGTCTTTAATTGTACGACCGTTTACCTCAGCAATATTACTTCCTCGGACAAGCCAACCCAAGTCACATTCTCTGTGAAATTTTTAGTTAAATCGGTTCACTTACAACCGGATTACAAACGATAATAGCGAAAAATGAGATGATATTAAGTTAAAGTATTATGTTGTTTAAACCCTACTCCGAAAGATGCAGACATATATACATAATATTGCTGTTGTGGTTACGCGTGGCTTGCACGCGCGATAGAACACATTAGCACAATTACTTCTATGGTTGCTGAATTCATAGTATTGCAGCATAATTTCGCGAATAACATAGAGTAAATAAATAATGTAAACACTAGCTACGTGATCTATTCTGTTAATTTTTATTGAAAGATCGATATTTTCATGTTTGGTATAGAATATTTTATGGAGTAGCTTATTCAATACTTAACCCATAACAATCTTTAAATTATTCGTATCTACCCTTGCCTACAACATAACACAAGAGAAAATAATATTCACCTTTGTGTACAGGAATTACAGGGTTGAAAAGTGCATTTTTATATAATGTTTGCTATCACCTAGGGTGTAACCCAATGGTAAAAATTACATACTCTGTCGCATCAGATAGGCTACAGTGTGAACACTTTATATATAATATGCGTGCAAATCGCATTCGATGTGATCGGAAGTTTCAGATTGGTTTGCATTGGACATAATGTGCGCACGCGGAAGACTGCATTTACAAAATTTATATTTCTCTGAATATAATTTTAATCAACAATTACTTTCGTTTTTTCGCTGAAAAATGCCATAATGTTTCACCCTGCAGAAAAGTGTTCTTGCTGTTATCAATTTTTTTTCGTGTAACGCAGTATACCCTTTACTGAATAACTTGAAATAATGCTTACTGGTCACTTCGTATAAAATGTGTGTCTGAGTTAAAAGATGAAGGTCCAGGATTATGTAAAACCAGTCCCAGTAAGGTTCAAAAACGCCAATAGTCCAACGAACATTGATTCGGTTCTGGTTTAAAACAAAGCAAAATTCCATTAAATAACGCCAGAAAATAATTTATTATGGACCTAATAATCTTATTATTAGTCCGAAATAAATATCACGCAGATTTGCGCTTCTCCGTTAATCGCGCTTATAAGATTGAAATTTTTACTTTGCTTTACAGCACACATAAGTATAACAAACTGTGTGACAGACGACGAAACACGCAGGGATGGAGAAACGCCTTGAATTGTCCGCTAATCCAATTATCCTCCGATAATACCCAATTTTAGTGCTACTTAGTCATAGAAAAGGCTGGTTATAGGAATTTTAATCAAAACAACATATTAAAAACCCTGATATCGAATACAATTTCGTTAAATAATATTATATTATTAGTTAGATGCCTAGGGATTTTACGTAGCTGCAAAAAATCTTAACTAAACTCGTTATCTACAAAATACCAAGCATCTTTGCCGGTGAGGCCTAAGTTATAACGAATTGATTTCAAAATATTGTTGATACATTTAACTAAGTGTTATAACACATCCTATGTTTGGGTTAGAAAAATTGAAAGTTGTGTGATGATAGCCGAAACTTACAGAATTTTGCTTGAAACAGTTCGCAGGCTTTCAGATAAACGTATCAAAAATGAACAATATTCCTCAAAAAACATAAAATCATAAATCAGGTAATGTGTTATAAGGTTTTTCCTGCGACTTGATAGTGAACATTTCATTAAAATCAAATATTAACAAGATTTTTCTGGATAGTAGTACCACTGGGAATTATATAGTTTCGAACAGTAAATATTATTGTCTGATTCACATTTTAGTACTTTGCAGAACCATCAAATGTAACGTATTCATAAAACATATTATATAATTTACCTGTAAAACTGGCGACAGAGATAGAGGCACTTTTAAATAGCTTCAGGCGGGACGCATCGTATACACGAAAACAGGCATCATATATATGTCCTCACCAAATTTGTCATTTGTCATTTATAACCATATTATACTACACCTTTCATGACTTCGTTCACTGTTTTAAATAGCTCTTAGGCCTTAGTGCACTAAATTTGAAAAATATGGACATTTCATTAAACCTTAAAGTCCTATTCAACTCAAGAGCTACTAAAACCTTGTAGCAAATATACAAGCCCATAATTATGTTTTTGTTATGCACCGGGCATAGATGTGATGCCCAAGCTAAAACCAGTTGTAAAATCCAAAAATAATTTTCTGTGTTTGGACAGCAAAATTACGTTATTTTAATTCTAAATTTTGTTTCGATAGAAAACTGAATGTAAAACAACAGTACAACTTTACAGGAGACATAGGATATGAAACGTGCCAAAATATACTTTACTGTCTCGTATATCATATAAATATAACGCAAGAGCTTGAATTCGTAATAGATCATCTGATAAAAAATTAACAGTAATTTGAAAATGTGCGGGTCTCAATACATTGCGCTACCCCAGCAATTTCCCATGTGCAATCAAGACCCAGTAATCTTAATTTTTCGGCGCCAAATTATATCACATTGGGTTTTAAAGTGTACCATCTAAAAGACATTGGTTCTGTATTAATAGTAATATCTCGCAGGACAGAGAACAGCCGATTTAAGAATTTAAGAAATGCAACCCACTTGTAGAACAAAATTAGGTTGTTACATGCGTTTTTTGATGTCGTACGCGGTATATTGGGTTAGATAATCTGAAACGTATTTTCAGTAGGTAGCTTTCTAAGTTGTGAAAAAGAATATTTGCCATTGTAGTAAACCGTGATCCCTTAATTGCTACCTATTTACCCAGTACCCCCGTACCTATAGCACGTTTGTTCTCGCCAAACTATAAGCCGGACAATTTATATAAAGTCAGATAAATTAGTCTGTTAACAATCATAATTCAAAACTTGATGAAACGAGTTTATTGCGTGTGAAAGTCATTGGAAATCACTCTGCTTAATTAAGGATTAGCTAAATTTTTATTTGGGTCATTTTGGTATTCGGTTGATAACGATGATTTCATTTCTGCTTCATATTCGCGATTCAGCGAACAAAGATATAGCATTAAGCTAACTATAAATTTGCTACGTCAATGTAGTGCCAATGTCCAGTTATTCATAACCCTCTAAATACGGAATTACATTGTCTTTCGTGCATTGTTTGAGAAAATGAAGAAAGAGCCAGGAACGAAATCCGGTTGTTTGATGGCAATCGGCGTAGCTAAACCACTGAACTGTATGTAGGTCAAAAGTGTCTAAATTGAAATAAGGGAAGTGCTAGCCCACAAAGGTTCAGACTACTCCATACGCCATATTTATAGCCTCCAATGCATGTTCGGTCGTACAACAATTTTATTATAGCAATTCGCCAATACAACGATCTGAAATTTAGCCGAACTCTATAAAGCAGATGCAAGAGCTTGGTTTCAACCCTGTTTGATTCAACTTGCATTTTTACTGTATTTCAAATGCGTGTCAAACAGTTTTCCGTATTCACTTGTACTACAGCATATTCTATACTGCTTCAGCTCCATAAACAGCTTTATTGTTTATTATTGCTGTTAATTATAGGCAAAATCTCAAAAATAAACGGAAAAATTCTACAAATTATCTCACCGCATCTCGTCCCCTGTGCCTTAAGCCGACGGACCTTGAACATGTACGATATACTAGCTGTTGCTCAGTTGTTTAAGTAACCTGGAGTAATCGAAATCTGTTAAGACAACGCGTCGCAATATGCGCTGTTGCCACATGTCGAAGCTGGGCACGAATAATTTAATACATATATAAAGTGTCCCATACCTAGGTATAAATGTTTAAGTCCTTACAGCACAATAACAACATTGAATAGCGATTCCAAATTCTTACTGCAACCAATAATAACATAAACTTAAATTTTTAAGTATATATTTCAATTTACACAAAAGACCGACGTCCACCTGTCTCAATAATTTATATATTCAGAATAGTACGTCCAAAATCGAATAACAGCATTGGCATTGTCAAATTTTAAGTACAACCGAACACAATATTTTACCGATATGGGAAAAGTGCGACTGAGCCATAATTGGTGTGCATAATAAACTATAACACTCATCTGAAACAGAAACAAAATACGATTATCCGTCATGATTATTGCATACGGATGATGTAAAGTCTGTACTTACTTTACACCCTATATATATTAAGAATATAAAACATTAGTTTGGTATGTTGAACAACGAGTGAAATAACACACCTTTCGGCCTTACGGATGATTGTAGGAACAATGTTCGTTTTAGGCGCAAGTTTATTTTATTCATTGTCTATCTTGTGCTGAAATTACCGATAGTTAAACAAAGATATTACATAAAAACGTTTTGCCATTCTCTGGATAGTTTTGATTTCGACTCATCACTCACTATCCGATGTGTATTTGTGGATTATGGCTAAAAAATCATTTAAATAGTGCGTAAAATGTGACCAATGATATGAGATGCCTTATCATATATTTGGCTAGACAAACAATAGTTTTAAGTCAGAAATGACCGCTTCTTAAACACGGCAACGGTTCGCATCTGGCAAGCTGTTTTTACCAACACACTCAAAATAATTATGGTGAATATTTAGCAATATTATATTAATGTATAAGCATAACTATACTAAATATCTTGCAATTCTTAAGCTGCGCTAAATATTAAGTAAAAACTTACCTTTTTTCTTTAGTAAAAAATATGTTAATAATTAACTGTAATTATGCTAAATCAAGACCTAAAATGTTTAACGTAAGGTAAGCTTAATATTTAAAAGAATTATGCTTAAAAGGTAAAAATTTAAGTATAATATTGCTAAATATTAAGTAGATTTTTAACTTGGCATTTTTCTACTTAAGCTATTTAGCAAAATTATGCGAAAATGTTAGTTAACAATAATAAAGTTTAATATAAACCATTAAATTTTGCTAAAAGTTTGCAGTACGCATAACTATGCTCAAAATTAAACATAATTACGCTAGATTTATATTAAACCTAAGGCTATACTAAATATATTAAGAATAGGAATTTTCTGTGTAGTTTTATCCTTTTTAGAAGACGGTATATCATCTTTAATCGAAAATGTTTCTTCAAACTTTTTTAGCAAAGTCAACCATCAAATTTTGCGTTAGACTAAGTGTATGATAAACTACTGGAGCGAAAGTGTATTTAATGCGATTTAATTTTTTGAAGAAAATTTTCAATCAAAAGTGCGTTATAAATATTTTGTACACTATACAGTTATATTATGGACTCTTGCCTAAAGGATACCGCAGACATAACTAAAAATGGGCAATGCAAATTTTAAAATATTCTTAATTCTCGGATTTCGGTATATGCTAGTTATATCAAATAACAGATTGTGTTATTCTCAATAGAGCAGTAAGTTTAAATTTTGATTAACCCATGTCTTCTCAAATTAGCAACCACGGGCAAGAAATTCTACGATATTTTTAACAAAGCGAAATAAGTATTAATATCTGCTGCAAAGAATTGTGTTCTACTGCAACATATGACTTCCCAAATTTGTCATACAAAATGCCTTAGACGACGAGATTCCAGTTGCCGCAGATACTACCAAATAGTACTCACATACGTTAAGTTTACCTGAAAATTCACAATGCTCAAGTTTGCAAATTTACGAGTTTAAGTGGTCAGGAATTTAACTTCATGACTTTGTAAACAACTTTGTAAAATTATATGACTGTAAATAGCACATATTTGGTTTTGAATAACGATTCTTTAATGGGTTTGATAACCGCGCAACCAGCTGTCTGTATAGCAGAGCTGGAGCAAGCGAAGTGATTATTGGGCAGTAATTTGCACCATTCTATCAATGTCCATGGATTTGTTCATTAATTATTGAGACTCGTATTTAATAATAATAATAATAATAATATTAGTAGCGCGCCTTTTTTGCAGGAACGTGACAAAACCGCTGGGTATGAACATCAATTAAGAAGTCAGATGTTAGAAAATTTAATCGTCAAAAAACCGGGAACAGATGAGTTTCCAGCATAGATTTGAATTCGGATATATCAAGATTTGGTTTCCTAAAATACTTGGTAAGGTGTTCCATTCCAATGGTCCCAGAATACAAAAACTATTGTTTCTTGTTTCGTCAATTCGAAGTATTCGCTTATTGGCAAGCCGGGCCGCTGACAATTGGTTTAACATATCGACAATATAAGATGGGGTGTTACAACTTAACGCATTGTAAATGAGCAGAAGTATATTGTACTTAATTCTTCGATCTATTAGCAACCAATGTAGTTGCCTCAAGACAGAGCTTATATGTTCGTGTCGCCGAGTACCGGAAATAACTCTGGCCGCAGTGTGGAGAAGACGACGATTTGGCGAAAGGTAAACTACTGTAGACGACCATACAATGCATTGCAATAGTCAATTAAAATAGCAAACTTGATAAATTCCTTTTACTGCGAAGAATTTACCGAGATGAGTTCAAAACATTTTTACCTACGCTCAAATTTATTACAGTCGTATAACATTATTTGAATAAAGCTATTTGAAACATTGCAAGCAATTACCTAAGTAGGGCCACTGAATAAATACGGGGGCACACAGAAACCATAGGTGATATAGAAAGCAAACCGGTTTTGACTGATTTTTCTCGCATTTAATACAGCTGGGTCTTTTCGTCGGCGAAGTCCTTGTAGGAAAACGAAATTAAAATAGTCCCACTTATCTTATTATTGTACGTGACCTAGACTCATTATACGCAGTCTATAAAGATGATATAACGGATATAACTACGTTAGTAATAGATCGCTCAGTGAAACATATGTATATTATTATCAAGTGTTAAAGGTTGAGTCATGAGAAGAGTGTGACACTTCGCCGAACGCCATGACACAATTCATTTCGTCCGATCACCTTCTTGATTCAATAAGGGGATAGCCGATATAAACGATTAAGAGGTCGCGGTATCATCGACAAAAATGCTCAGATCGTTCTTTTTGATATCATCGTATCCTCAGCCCGAGAGTGGCGTTAAAACAAAATCTTTGGTTTATAAAATGACGCCTAAAAACGAAGGGTCGGAACGAATTTTCGACGGCGATACGATGACACTCTCGACTTGGAGTTACCCCTCTTGTAACCATGGGATACAGACAAGATGACTGAAATGCGTAATTTCCGAAGGATTATATTGCGATGGCGAGAAGTGTCATACTTTTCTCAAGAAGCTCATTAATTCTTGGTATATACTTTTCTCAAGAAGCTCATTAACTCTTGGTATATACTTTTCTCAAGAAGCTCATTAACTCTTGGTATATACTTTTTGAGCAACAGTTTCTCAATTCTTACTAAAATGCTTTGTCCTGAAACATTCATTGCGTTGTATGCATCCCAGACATAATTCTAATTTCTATATTATACAAATTTTTATATAATGAATAAAATAGATTGTTTGCAATTTCCCTATTCCACAAATTATCAAAATTCGTAATTACTGTATCGACTTTTGTTTTAATTTATTATGAACTAAAAAGCTACGGCTTTTATGTACAAAATACAAACTACAGTAGACTGTACTTATAATAGATGCACTTATATTTTAATACAGGACCTATAATGGTAAAATACAAAACAAAAATGTTCAAGATTTAAAGCTCAGAGTCCGTTATATAACCTCAAAGAATCGCTATGAGTAAAACTTAATCTACCAATATTATCTTTAAAGATCGCAAAAGGAAATGAATGCCGTGCTGCTAAAATCGACAAATTTCAGTCTGAGGGATTCTTGGAAAGCCCCCACATACTAATGTAATTTTAATAATTTGCCGCTACCGATATTTTATTATTTTATCCAGGCGTCTGACAGAATAAATAAACCTGCTTTTAAATAATATTTATCTAGCCAAAGCCACTTACTTTGTTTAGTGCTTAAAGCACAAGCCTAATTTACACTCTTAATACAAGCTTTCTCTCCAACAGGATGTGATTAGCTTGATGGAATTTCTTGCTCATGTGGTGGATGATACCCCTGAAAAAGGTCAAACTGTTTTCACTTCAATATTTTCTTGCGATGGCAACAAGGTTTTTTGAATGAAGATATGCTATATCGGTTAATATTATGACCAATAGTCGCGCGTTCTCAATAGCTATCTAGGTCATACCCAGGAGTAGCTGTGGGGAAGGGGGCGGCCAACTATTTAAGTCGAACTTTGGGGTTTCATTCCTGCCTTTAATACAAAAATTTCCACTTTCCAGTGCGAAAAACGTAAAAATTAACGAAAATTGTATTTAAACATCTTGAAAAATATTGGTGCTTCGTGCCAATTAGTATATTGCAGTTTTTATTTTTTATCAGACCCCCTTTAGCACGAAATGTTGAGCTGATCCCTCACTTAGAAAAATTCTGGGTGCGCCACGATGACTATTATACTAATCGTTATTCAATACAAAACTAGATCAACAATGTATATGCATAGATTTTACGTGCCAGGCAGCTATAACAGATAAACTACCTCCGAATATATTCCTAATGCCACTGTCGCAAAAAGACAAGGGTAAAAACCCTTTAATGTAACCACAATAGAATGATAATGCGATCGAATTGAATATATTTTACTTACGTTGTGGAAGTTGGATAGCATGTAACTTTTTACCAATAATAAGCATTGCCTAATTTACTAAACCATAATCCTACATGTTGCTGGTCTACAGTTTAACAAACCAATATTTTTTGAAATCCAACTTTTTCAAGTGACGTATGTAATTAGTTTGGGGAGAATTTATTTTTTGCAACTACGTAACTATATATAATATAAATGCCCATTGATGGCGGGGTGTGGGGTAGGAGGTCGTCCCTTTATTATTTGGATCTTTCCCCGTAAACTATATTTTATTCTGCCCGAGGCTCCGCAGTGTCCCCCTGCAGCCCGAAAGAAGGTGAAAGATTTGAAAATTCTGACTGAAATTAGAAAGCTTGTAAGGGAAAATGGTGACAATTATGAGGAAAAAATTGGCAAGATACGAGGTTGCGTTTGATTAATAACCCCTGGCCTGCCCTGCTATGCATAAACCCACACCGAGACCATATATTCCAAACACAACCCGACGGACATTGTGGAAATATGATATGTATATCTATATTTGTGGAGCGAAAATATATTAAAGTTTCCAAATGCTGCATGAGTAATAAGAAAACATAAAAGGAGGTTGGGCCTTATCAACTTGAGAATTACAGGAAAATTTGATATACACGTCTTATAAATTGCGATAGAAATACATTGATTAATGAAACCAATCAGGTTTTTTTGAAAACCATTTCACCATATGTTGAAAGAGTATCATTTATTAATGTATATATGTGCGTAGTTAACATATATATAGCCGTATATTTATGCAATATATGTAAACAAATATTAACTATGAAATTAACTATATATTAACAACGCAATGTTAACATAGGTGGGGACTGCCGTTTACAATTGCATAAATTTTGTTGAATCTTGCCTTATCTATAGCGTCATCGAAGAAACACTTTAGTACAGCCACAGCGGTGTCAGATAACTTTGATTTTACGTTTATGCAAAGTTTTTTTGAAGAACCTATCATTTGTAATAACGGCCAATATAGTATAAATAACGAATAAATAGTAAGAATAAAATTATTAGAATTTTACCCGGTGAGTGTTGGTAAAGTAAAAGCTATCGGCTACCTGTTCATAATATCCGGTCTCTAACGGCCAGGAAAGCCGTTGGTCAGCAATTACGGCTCGTCGGTCGGCCGACTGTAGACTATCCATTTATTACTGTATAGACCGAAGCGAGACTACCGAAATTTTTGATTACCGAAACTTATTTCGCCGATAGTCAAGGATTTGACGCCGTCTAGTTAGTACCATCAGGTCTTTTCCTTTAGCCCCACAGGCCAAATTTGGTCACCTTTGAACATACAGATACAAGATAAGAAGAATAGAAGATAAAATTATACATTTATGGAAATTTTTAGAAAATTTTGAATACATTAGGAGCTAAAAAATAGAAAAAATTGTCATAAACGTGGCCGAAATGAACATTTTCTGAACCAGTTCATATTTTGATTTAGATGCTTACTTAAAATTAATCCGCTGATTTTAAATTTACCAAATTGGTCAGGAGACTAAAGAAAAACACCCTTAGCATCTAGGTATATTTAGGGATCTAAAAATTACCGGAAAAATCTAATTGCAATTGTAGAAAAAAAGCTTTAATTTAGTGCCCACTGTAAAATCAAGGTTCATAGGGCCTTTGGTGTGCCAATTGCTGTCAGCGCAATCAAGCCAGGCAGTAATGAAAGCTTATGTTGCACAACACTAACTTGGTGTACAAATCCTTGACTATCGGCGAAATAAGTTTCGGATCAAAAATTTCGGTCTCGCTTCGGCTCAGCAAATATAGAAACTACAACCAACATCGGTCATTATTAGCTATAATTGCTGACCAACGGCTTTCCTGGCCGTTAGAGACCGGATATTATGAACAGGTAGCCGATAGCTTTTACTTTACCAACACTCACCGGGTTAAATTCTAATAATTTTATTCTTACTATTTATTCGTTATTTATACTATATTGGCCGTTATTACAAATGATAGGTTCTTCAAAAAACTTTGCATAAACGTAAAATCAAAGTTATCTGACACCGGTGTGGCTGTACTAAAGTGTTTCTTCGATGAAGCTATAGATAAGGCAAGATTCAACAAAATTTATGCAATTGTAAACGGCAGTCCCCACCTATGTTAACATTGCGTTGTTAATGTATAGTTAATTTCATAGTTAATATTTGTTTACATATATTGCATAAATATACGGCTATATATATGTTAACTACGCACATATATACATTAATAAATGATACTCTTTCAACATATGGTGAAATGGTTTTCAAAAAAACCTGATTGGTTTCATTAATCAATATATTTCTATCCAATTTATAAGACGTGTATATCAAATTTTCCTGTAATTCTCAAGTTGATAATGCCCAACCTCCTTTTATGTTTTCTTATCTCATGCAGCATTTGGAAACTTTAATATATTTTCGCTCTACAAATATAGATATACATATCATATTTCCACAATGTCCGTCGGGTTGTGTTTGGAATATATGGTCTCGTGTGGGTTTATGCATAGCAGGGCAGGCAGGGGTTATTAATCAAATGCAACCTCGTATCTTGCCAATTTTTTCCTCATAATTGTCACCATTTTCCCTTACAAGCTTTCTAATTTCAGTCAGAATTTTCAAATCTTTCACCTTCTTTCGGGCTGCAGGGGACACTGCGGAGCATGGGCAGAATAAATATAGAATTAAGGTAAAGATCCAAATAATAAAGGGACGACCTCCTACCCCACACCCCGCCATCAATGGGCATTTATATTATATATAGTTACGTAGTTGCAAAAAATAAATTCTCCCCAAACTAATTACATACGTCACTTGAAAAAGTTGGATTTCAAAAAATATTGGTTTGTTAAACTGTGGACCAGCAACATGTAGGATTATGGTTTAGTAAATTAGACAATGCTTATTATTGGTAAAAAGTTACATGCTATCCAACTTCCACAACGTAAGTAAAATATATTCAATTCGATCGCATTATCATTCTATTGTGGTTACATTAAAGGGTTTTTACCCTTGTCTTTTTGCGACAGTGGCATTAGGAATATATTCGGAGGTAGTTTATCTGTTATAGCTGCCTGGCACGTAAAATCTATGCATATACATTGTTAATCTAGTTTTGTATTGAATAACGATTAGTATAATAGTCATCGTGGCGACCCAGAATTTTTCTTAAGTGAGGGGATCAGCTCAACATTTCGTGCTAAAGGGGGTCTGATAAAAAATAAAAACTGCAATTTACTAATTGGCACGAAGCACCAATATTTTTCAAGATGTTTAAATACAATTTTCGTTAATTTTTACGTTTTTCGCACTGGAAAGTGGAAATTTTTGTATTAAAGGCAGGAATGAAACCCCAAAGTTCGACTTAAATAGTTGGCCGCCCCCTTCCCCACAGCTACTCCTGGGTATGACCTAGATAGTTATTGAGAACGCGCGACTATTGGTCATAATATTAACCGATATAGCATATCTTCATTCAAAAAACCTTGTTGCCATCGCAAGAAAATATTGAAGTGAAAACAGTTTGACCTTTTTCAGGGGTATCATCCACCACATGAGCAAGAAATTCCATCAAGCTAATCACATCCTGTTGGAGAGAAAGCTTGTATTAAGAGTGTAAATTAGGCTTGCGCTTTAAGCACTAAACAAAGTAACTGGCTTTGGCTAGATAAATATTATTTAAAAGCAGGTTTATTTATTCTGTCAGACGCCTGGATAAAATAATAAAATATCGGTAGCGGCAAATTATTAAAATTACATTAGTATGTGGGGGCTTTCCAAGAATCCCTCAGATTGAAATTTGTCGATTTTAGCAGCACGGCATTCATTTCCTTTTGCGATCTTTAAAGATAATATTGGTAGATTAAGTTTTACTCATAGCGATTCTTTGAGGTTATATAACGGACTCTGAGCTTTAAATCTTGAACATTTTTGTTTTGTATTTTACCATTATAGGTCCTGTATTAAAATATAAGTGCATCTATTATAAGTACACTCTACTGTAGTTTGTATTTTGTACATAAAAGCCGTAGCTTTTTAGTTCATAATAAATTAAAACAAAAGTCGATACGGTAATTACGAATTTTGATAATTTGTGGAATAGGGAAATTGCAAACAATCTATTTTATTCATTATATAAAAATTTGTATAATATAGAAATTAGAATTATGTCTGGGATGCATACAACGCAATGAATGTTTCAGGACAAAGCATTTTAGTAATAATTGAGAAACTGTTACTGCTAAAAAGTATATACCAGAGAGTTAATGAGCTTCTTGAGAAAAGTATATACCAAGAGTTAATGAGCTTCTTGAGAAAGTATACAAGAATTAATGAGCTTCTTGAGAAAAGTATGACACTTCTCGCCATCGCAATATAATCCTACGGAAATTACGCATTTCAGTCATCTTGTCTGTATCCCATGGTTACAAGAGGGTTAACTCCAAGTCGAGAGTGTCATCTTATCGCCGTCGAAAATTCGTTCCGACCCTTCGTTTTTAGGCGTCATTTTATAAACCAAAGATTTTGTTTTAACGCCAGCTCTTTTGGGCTGAGGATACGATGATATCAAGAAGAAGGATCTGAGCATTTTTGTCGATGATACCGCGACCTCTTAATCGTTTATATCGGCTATCCCCTTTTTGAATCAAGAAGGTGATCGGACGAAATGAATTGTGTCATGGCGTTCGGCGAAGTGTCACACTCTTCTCATGACTCAACCTTTAACACTTGATAATAATATACATATGTTTCACTGAGCGATCTATTACGAACGTAGTTATATCCGTTGTATCATCTTTTTTATAGACTGCATATAATGATCTAGGTCACGTACAATAATAAGATAAGTGGGACTATTTTAATTTCGTTTTTACTAGAAGGCACTTCGCCTTTGCTGACGAAAAGACCCAGCTGTGTTAAATGCGAGAAAAATCAGTCAAAACCGGTTTGCTTTCTATATCACCTATGGTTTCTGTGTGCCCCCGTATTTATTCAGTGGCCCTACTTAGGTAATTGCTTGCAATGTTTCAAATAGCTTTATTCAAATAATGTTATACGACTGTAATAAAAGTGAGCGTAGGTAAAAATGTTTTGAACTCATCTCGGTAAATTCTTCGCAGTAAAAGGAATTTATCAAGTTTGCTATTTTAATTGACTATTGCAATGCATTGTATGGTCGTCTACAGTAGTTTACCTTTCGCCAAATCGTCGTCTTCTCCACACTGCGGCCAGAGTTATTTCCGGTACTCGGCGACACGAACATATAAGCTCTGTCTTGAGGCAACTACATCGGTTGCTAATAGATCGACGAATTAAGTACAATATACTTCTGCTCATTTACAATGCGTTAAGTTGTAACACCCCATCTTATATTGTCGATATGTTAAACCAATTGTCAGCGGCCCGGCTTGCCAATAAGCGAATACTTCGAATTGACGAAACAAGAAACAATAGTTTTTGTATTCTGGGACCATTGGAATGGAACACCTTACCAAGTATTTTAGGAAACCAAATCTTGATATATCCGAATTCAAATCTATGCTGGAAACTCATCTGTTCCCGGTTTTTTGACGATTAAATTTTCTAACATCTGACTTCTTAATTGATGTTCATACCCAGCGGTTTTGTCACGTTCCTGCAAAAAAGGCGCGCTACTAATATTATTATTATTATTATTATTATTAAATACGAGTCTCAATAATTAATGAACAAATCCGTGGACATTGATAGAATGGTGCAAATTACTGCCCAATAATCACTTCGCTTGCTCCAGCTCTGCTATACAGACAGCTGGTTGCGCGGTTATCAAACCCATTAAAGAATCGTTATTCAAAACCAAATATGTGCTATTTACAGTCATATAATTTTACAAAGTTGTTTACAAAGTCATGAAGTTAAAATCCTAACCAGTTAAATTCGTAAATTTGCAAACTTGAGCATTGGCTGAATTTTCTAGGTAGACATCTCGTATGTGAGATTCTATTTTTTGGTAGTATCTGCGGCAACTGGAATCTCGTCGTCTAAGGCATTTTGTATGACAAATTTGGGAAGTAGTATGTTACAGTAGAACACAATTTCTTCCGCAGCAGATATTATATACTTTATTTCGCTTTGTTAAAAATATCGTTAGAATTTCTTGCCCGTGGTTGCTAATTTGAGAAAAAGACATGGGTTAATCAAAATTTAAACTTACTGCTCTATCGAGAATAACACAATCTGTTATTTGATATAACTAGCATATACCGGAAATCCGAGAAGTTAAGAATATTTTAAAATTTGCATTGCCCATTTTTAGTTATGTCTGCGGTATCCTTTTTAGGCAAGAGTGCCGGATGAATATTAGACTGTATAGTGTACAAAATATTTTTATAACGCACTTTTGATTAAAAATTTTCTTCAAAAAATTTTTAAATCGCATTAAATACACTTTACGGCTCCAGTAGTTTATCATACACTTAGTCTAACGCAAAATTTGATGGTTGGCACTTTGCTAAAAAAGTTTGGTAAGAAAGCATTTTCGATTAAAGAGATGATATACCGTCTTCTAAAAAGGATAAAACTGCGCCGAAAATTCCTATTCTTAATATATTTTAGTATAGCCTTAGGTTTAATTATAAAATCTTAGCGTAATTATGTTTAATTTTGAGCATAATTATGCTTACTGCAAACTTTTATCAAAATTTGATGGTTAATATTAAACTTTATTAATTGTTAATTAACATTTTCGCATAATTTTGCTAAATAGCTTAAGTAGCAAAAATGCACAAGTTGAAAATCCAACTAAATATTTAGCAATATTATGCTTGAATTTTTAACTTTTAAGAATAATTCTTTTTAATATTTAAGCTTAACTTACGTTAAACATTTTAGGTCTTGATTTAGCATAATTTACAGTTAATTATTAACATATTTTTACTAAAGAAAAAAGGTAAGTTTTTACTTAATATTTAGCGCAGCTTTAGAATTAAGAATGTTTTAGTGATTTTGTTATACATTAATATAATATTGCTAAATATTCACCATAATTATTTTGAGTGTGTTGGTAAAAACAGCTTGCGGAATAGAACCGTTGCCGTGTTTAAGAAGCGGTCATTGGCTTAAAAAACTATTGTTTGTCTAGCCACATATATGATAAGGCATCTCATATAGTTCGTCACATTTTACGCACTATTTAAATGATTTTTTAGCCATAATCCACAAATACACATCGGATAGTAAAGTGATGAGTCGAAATCAAAACTATCCAGAGAATGGCAAAACGTTTTTATGTAATATCTTTGTTTAACTATCGGTAATTTCAGCACAAGATAGACAATGAATAAAGTGATACTGCACCTGAAACGAACATTGTTCCTACAATCATCCGTAAGGCCGAAAGGTGTGTTGTTTCACTCGTTGTTCAACATACCAACTAATGTTTTATATTCTTAATATATATAGGGTGTAAAGTAAGTACAGACTTTACATCATCCGTATGCAATAATCATGACGGATAATCGTATTTTGTTTCTGTTTCAGATGAGTGTTATAGTTTATTATCCACACCAATTATGGCTCAGTCGCACTTTTCCCATATCGGTAAAATATTGTGTTAGGTTGTACTTAAAATTTGACAATGCCAATGCTGTTATTCGATTTTGGACGTACTTTTCTGAATATATAAATTATTGAGACAGGTGGACGTCGGTCTTTTGTGTAATTGGAATATATACTTAAAAATTTAAGTTTATGTTCTATTATTGGTTGCAGTAAGAATTTGGAATCGCTATTTCAATGTTGTTCTATTGTGCTGTAAGGACTTAAACATTTATACCTAATTATGGGACACTTTATATATGTATTAAATTATTCGTGCCCAGCTTCGACATGTGGCAACAGCGCATATTGCGACGCGTTGTCTTAACAGATTTCGATTACTCCAGGTTACTTAAACAACTGAGCAACAGCTAGTATATCGTACATGTACAATTTCAGTCGGCTTAAGGCACAGGGGACAAGATGAGATGAGATAATTTGTAGAATTTTTCCGTTTATTTTTGAGATTTTGCCTATAATTAACAGCAATAATAAACAATAGAGCTGTTTATGGAGCTGAAGCAGTATAGAATATGCTGTAGTACAAGTGAATACGGAAAACTGTTTGACACGCATTTGAAATACAGTAAAAATGCAAGTTGAATAGAAGACCAGGGTTGAAACCAAGCTCTTGCATCTGCTTTATAGAGTTCGGCTAAACTTAAGATCGTTGTATTGGCAGAACTGCTATAATCGAATTGTTGTACGACCGAACATGTATTGGAGGCTATAAATATGGCGTATGGAGTAGTCTGAACCTTTGTGGGTTGGTTCTTCCCTTATTTCAATTTCAGACACTTTTGACCTACATACAGTTCAGTGGTTTCAGCTAGCCAATTGCCATCAAACAACCGGATTTCGTTCCTGGCTCTTTCTTCATTTTCTCAAACAATGCACGAAAGACAATGTAATTCCGTATTTAGAGGGTTATGAATAACTGGACATTGGCACTACATTGACGTAGCAAATTTATAGTTAGCTTAATTCTATATCTTTGTTCGCTGAATCGCGAATATGAAGCAGAAATGAAATCATAGTTGTCAACCGGAATACCAAAATGACCCAAATAAAAATTTAGCTAATCCTTAATTAAGCAGAGTGATTTCCAATGACTTTCACACGCAATAAACTCGTTTCATCAAGTTTTGAATTATGATTGTTAACAGACTAATTTATCTGACTTTATATAAATTGTCCGGCTTATAGTTTGGCGAGAACGAACATGTTATAGGTACGGGGGTACTGGGTAAATAGGTAGCAATTAAGGGATCACGG
>JASANE010029956.1:0-16077 GCA_030248225.1 Trileptium ribeirensis | reverse complement strand
CGACAGCACACGTAACTGAACGAAGAACAACATATGAACCTTGGGGTTTGAATTTAGTGGTCCGCGGACACGGAAGGGGTGTAAATTTTGTAGTCCAAGAGTACGGGTGGAGAATAAGTCTTTGGTGCAAGAGCCTGAGCGTAGGTCTCGACTTGATGGCTCATGAAAATTTGTGGGGTAGTCATCATGTCTGTGACGCGCTTGGTAGATCATAATCGTGGGGGTGTGAGGGTAAAAGAGAAAAGGATCGATACGAAAGCAAGGGGAAGCTGCTGAGTGGCACACTATTCTGAAGATTTGATCAGCATCGATCCTTGATATTATATTTTAATGTATATTAGCCATACATGCACGAGATACGAAGTTCCAGTAACGAGAGGGAAGTCGCCATTAGGGGGATAAATTTTCGAAATTTCGTAGTCCCTTAAATTTTTTATAATTTTTGTGAATTGTCTTGCCAAAACTTTCTACGCGCCTTGGGCGCACGTGGGAACGTTGAGAATGGGTTGGGTATGTGTAGGGTCTAAAGAAGAAGGTCAGGCTACCTGCCAGGGGATTGGAGCTCGCCCAAATGGGTGGTTCGAGCCTCATAAATCGAAATAAGATTGTATGATAGTAGGACTATATTTATTATAGGACTAATATATTTTATAGATATACTGTTAACACACTAGGGTATAGTCATCACTGAATGCACGGGCATATCACGATAGTGCACCACATGTTCATATGTATATAATAGTTCTTTCTTTTATTTTATCGGCAAAGTTATTGAATCCTTGGCACAGCAGCAGAAAAGTAATTTGGTGAAACCTCACAAATCTTCTTAGCCATAAATTTAGCTACGCATGAAATCAGGCGTTGAGGCGTTGGGGTGACAGATACTTCGTGACGATAATTGAATCCACAACACCAGCAGAAAAGTAATTTGGTGAAACCTCACACATCTTCTTGGCCATAAATTTAGCTACGCATGAAATCAGGCGTTGAGGCGTTGGGGTGACAGATACTTCGTGACGATAATTGAATCCACAACACCAGCAGAAAAGTAATTTGGTGAAACCTCACACATCTTCTTGGCCATAAATTTAGCTACGCATGAAATCAGGCGTTGAGGCGATGGGGTGACAGATACTTCGTGACGATAATTGAATCCAAAACACCAGCAGAAAAGTAATTTGGTGAAACCTCACACATCTTCTAGGCCATAAATTTAGCTACGCATGAAATCAGGCGTTGAGGCGATGGGGTGACAGATACTTTGTGACGATAACTGAATCCACAACACCAGCAGAAAAGTAATTTGGTGAAACCTCACACATCTTCTTGGCCATAAATTTAGCTACGCATGAAATCAGGCGTTGAGGCGATGGGGTGACAGATACTTTGTGACGATAACTGAATCCACAACACCAGCAGAAAAGTAATTTGGTGAAACCTCACATATCTTCTCTGGGGTTGTAATCTCTGGCCATAAATTTAGCTACGCATGAAATCAGGCGTTGAGGCGATGGGGTGACAGATACTTCGTGACGATAATTGAATCCACAACACCAGCAGAAAAGTAATTTGGTGAAACCTCACACATCTTCTTGGCCATAAATTTAGCTACGCATGAAATCAGGCGTTGAGGCGATGGGGTGACAGATACTTCGTGACGATAATTGAATCCACAACACCAGCAGAAAAGTAATTTGGTGAAACCTGACACATCTTCTCGGCCATAAATTTAGCTACGCATGAAATCAGGCGTTGAGGCGATGGGGTGACAGATACTTCGTGACGATAATTGAATCCACAACACCAGCAGAAAAGTAATTTGGTGAAACCTCACACATCTTCTTGGCCATAAATTTAGCTACGCATGAAATCAGGCGTTGAGGCGATGGGGTGACAGATACTTCGTGACCATAATTGAATCCACAACACCAGCAGAAAAGTAATTTGGTGAAACCTCACACATTTCTTGGCCATAAATTTAGCTACGCATGAAATCAGGCGTTGAGGCGATGGGGTGACAGATACTTTGTGACGATAACTGAATCCACAACACCAGCAGAAAAGTAATTTGGCGAAACCTCACACATCTTCTTGGTCATAAATTAAGCTACGCATGAAATCAGGTGTTGAGGCGATGGGGTGACAGATACTTCGTGACGATAATTGAATCCACAACACCAGCAGAAAAGTAATTTGGTGAAACCTCACACATCTTCTTGGCCATAAATTTAGCCACGCGTGAAATCAGGCGTTGAAGCGATGGGGTGACGGATACTTCGTGACGGTAATTGAATGCACAACACCAGCAGAAAAGTAATTTGGTGAAACCTCACACATCTTCTTGGCCATAAATTTAGCTACACATGGAATCAGGCGTTGAGGCGATGGGGTGACAGATACTTCGTGACGATAATTGAACCCACAACACCAGCAGAAAAGTAATTTGGTGAAACCTCACACATCTTCTTGGCCATAAATTTAGCTACGCATGAAATCAGGCGTTGAGGTGATGGGGTGACAGATACTTCGTGACGATAATTGAACCCACAACACCAGCAGAAAAGCAATTTGGTGAAACCTCACACATCTTCTTGGCCATAAATTTAGCTACGCATGAAATCACGCGTTGAGGCGATGGGGTGACAGATACTTTGTGACGATAATTGAATCTACAACACCAGCAGAAAAGTAATTTGGTGAAACCTCACACATCTTCTTGGCCATAAATTTAGCTACGCATGAAATCAGGCGTTCAGGCGATGGGGTGACAGATACTTCGTGACGATAATTGAATCCACAACACCAGCAGAAAAGTAATTTGGTGAAACCTCACACATCTTCTTGGCCATAAATTTAGCTACGCATGAAATCAGGCGTTGAAGCGATGGGGTGACAGATACTTCGTGACCATAATTGAATCCACAACACCAGCAGAAAAGTAATTTGGTGAAACCTCACACATCTTCTTGGCCATAAATTTAGCTACGCATGAAATCAGGCGTTGAGGCGATGGGGTGACAGATACTTTGTGACGATAACTGAATCCACAACACCAGCAGAAAAGTAATTTGGCGAAATCTCACACATCTTCTTGGTCATAAATTTAGCTACGCATAAAATCAAGTGTTGAGGCGATGGGGTGACAGATACTTCGTGACGATAATTGAATCCACAACACCAGCAGAAAAGTAATTTGGTGAAACCTCACACATCTTCTTGGCCATAAATTTAGCTACGCATGAAATCAGGCGTTGAGGCGATGGGGTGACAGATACTTCGTGACGATAATTGAATCCACAACACCAGCAGAAAAGCAATTTGGTGAAACCTCACACATCTTCTTGGCCATAAATTTAGCTACGCATGAAATCAGGCGTTGAGGCGATGGGGTGACAGATACTTCGTGACGATAATTGAATCCAAAACACCAGCAGAAAAGTAATTTGGTGAAACCTCACACATCTTCTTGGCCATAAATTTAGCTACGCATGAAATCAGGCGTTGAGGCGATGGGGTGACAGATACTTCGTGACAATAATTGAATCCACAACACCAGCAGAAAAGTAATTTGGTGAAACCTGACACATCTTCTCGGCCATAAATTTAGCTACGCATGAAATCAGGCGTTGAGGCGATGGGGTGACAGATACTTCGTTACGATAATTGAATCCACAACACCAGCAGAAAAGTAATTTGGTGAAACCTCACACATCTTCTTGGCCATAAATTTAGCTACGCATGAAATCAGGCGTTGAGGCGATGGGGTGACAGATACTTCGTGACCATAATTGAATCCACAACACCAGCAGAAAAGTAATTTGGTGAAACCTCACACATTTCTTGGCCATAAATTTAGCTACGCATGAAATCAGGCGTTGAGGCGATGGGGTGACAGATACTTTGTGACGATAACTGAATCCACAACACCAGCAGAAAAGTAATTTGGCGAAACCTCACACATCTTCTTGGTCATAAATTAAGCTACGCATGAAATCAGGTGTTGAGGCGATGGGGTGACAGATACTTCGTGACGATAATTGAATCCACAACACCAGCAGAAAAGTAATTTGGTGAAACCTCACACATCTTCTTGGCCATAAATTTAGCTACGCATGAAATCAGGCGTTGAAGCGATGGGGTGACGGATACTTCGTGACGGTAATTGAATGCACAACACCAGCAGAAAAGTAATTTGGTGAAACCTCACACATCTTCTTGGCCATAAATTTAGCTACACATGGAATCAGGCGTTGAGGCGATGGGGTGACAGATACTTCGTGACGATAATTGAACCCACAACACCAGCAGAAAAGTAATTTGGCGAAACCTCACACATCTTCTTGGCCATAAATTTAGCTACGCATGAAATCAGGCGTTGAGGTGATGGGGTGACAGATACTTCGTGACGATAATTGAACCCACAACACCAGCAGAAAAGTAATTTGGTGAAACCTCACACATCTTCTTGGCCCTAAATTTAGCTACGCATGAAATCAGGCGTTGAGGCGATGGGGTGACAGATACTTTGTGACGATAATTGAATCTACAACACCAGCAGAAAAGTAATTTGGTGAAACCTCACACATCTTCTTTGCCATAAATTTAGCTACGCATGAAATCAGGCGTTGAGGCGATGCGGTGACAGATACTTCGTGACGATAATTGAATCCACAACACCAGCAGAAAAGTAATTTGGTGAAACCTCACACATCTTCTTGGCCATAAATTTAGCTACGCATGAAATCAGGCGTTGAAGCGATGGGGTGACAGATACTTCGTGACCATAATTGAATGTACAACACCAGCAGAAAAGTAATTTGGTGAAACCTCACACATCTTCTTGGCCATAAATTTAGCTACGCATGAAATCAGGCGTTGAGGCGATGGGGTGACAGATACTTTGTGACGATAACTGAATCCACAACACCAGCAGAAAAGTAATTTTGCGAAATCTCACACATCTTCTTGGTCATAAATTTAGCTACGCATAAAATCAAGTGTTGAGGCGATGGGGTGACAGATACTTCGTGACGATAATTGAATCCACAACACCAGCAGAAAAGTAATTTGGTGAAACCTCACACATCTTCTTGGCCATAAATTTAGCTGCGCATGAAATCAGGCGTTGAGGCGATGGGGTGACAGATACTTCGTAACGATAATTGAATCCGCAACACCAGCAGAAAAGTAATTTGGTGAAACCTCACACATCTTCTTGGCCATAAATTTAGCTACGCATGAAATCAGGCGTTGAGGCGATGGGGTGACAGATACTTCGTGACGATAATGGAATCCACAACACCAGCAGAAAAGTAATTTAGTGAAACCTCACACATCTTCTTGGCCATAAATTTAGCTACGCATGAAATCAGGCGTTGAGGCGATGGGGTGACAGATACTTCGTGACGATAATTGAACCCGCAACACCAGCAGAAAAGTAATTTGGCTAAACCTCACACATCTTCTTGGCCATAAATTTAGCTACGCATGAAATCAGGCGTTGAAGCGATGGGGTGACAGATACTTCGTGACGATAATTGAATCCACAACACCAGCAGAAAAGTAATTTGGTGAAACCTCACACATCTTCTTGGCTATAAATTTAGCTACGGATGAAATCAGGCGTTGAGGCGATGGGCTGACAGATACTTCGTGACGATAATTGAATCCATAACGACATACATGCCCCGTTGTATATCTAATAGTTAATGAGGCATTATATACTTATGTTGGTGTTATGACGATTGGTTATCTATAAACTTTAGTTGAATTTCATGAAGAATGGCTGTAAATACGACATCACATTGTTAAGAAAAATGAATATATATAAAGAAATTACATGAAAATTAAGGTTTGGTGTATGTCTAAATTTTACTTGTCGATTAACAAGTGAATTTGTCATATAAATACTTTAAGAAAAGTTTGCTTTTGGATAAATAAAAATTTAAAATTCGATTCGACAAAATTAGACAATCCTAAGAGTACAGCCAAGCTACCAGAAATAAAATCTGCCATCGCTAATATAATGCTACTAGTCGGTGACTGCAATAGGTGATACAATACTCTTGAAGTACCTTAAGTCATATCATAAAATATAACTTATCTAAACAAATTTAAGATTCGTTTAAATGCCATCACACAAAAACCCATGTGTAGCGATGCCGCACCACCAACCGATGCAAACAAGGAATGAACAGAGTACGAAGCATATTCTTCGATACGTACCGCGCTTAATGGATCAAAAAATTGTAGTGATACTAGCGAAAAATTAGATTCACTCTCAATAAAATTTCTACTTTTTTGAATATTCCAGCTATATGTCGTTATTTCGCAAGGATCGGGGCATATTTCTGAACAAACGTTAATATTTTCGAACGAGTCGTTTTTGGACAAGCAATAGTGTAGTTGTGGTTTGATCCAACTACAAGCTGATGGCAGTTGATCGAAGTAGACGGGCCACTTGTTGTTTTTGAAAAAGTTACATTGATCACATTGTAGACAATCTAAAACGCAAATGTCGAGATCTTCAGACTTCCAAGTTTTACAAGGATGCTCTGGAATAGTGTCACGTTTAACTGTCATTGGTTTCAAACTAATATGATAGTTGTGCGAAGGAAAAATTGCAATGCCACCTTTCAGAAAGACACCGATGGTTGAGCCAACGTATAACCAACCAAAAAATGGCATATCACTGAGGAACAAAGGAAAGTGATGAACGGTCATCGCCATTGTTATCATGGACGCCTCGAGAAGCGTAAGCTTAATATCGTTTCGAATGATATAGCATTGATAAGATTGTGTAAAATATTTATCAACAGACAACATATGCCGATGAGTAGGCAATACCAGACTAATATCTTCAACAACAGAGTCTGGAAAATGCGAAATTTCATCAATTAAACTATGCAATGAATTAATTGTCTGATTAGATTTTGTTTTTTGGTACTGTAGAGAACCATTTTCGCGAAGCACGTTGAGTTGACGATAGAATTCATTTTCACAAATTTCACCATTTTTGAAAAAGTCGTTGCTAACAGTTTTATCGCTGTCAATAAATGTCTCTATTGGAATCCTCAGCTTATTCGCAAACCAATGATCTTTGATTGGTAAGTCGGTGAGATGAGACACAATATAAGTCATAGCCTCACTGCTAAAGCCAAGCGATTCAACTGTCGACAAATTAATCCAGCCACGGGGACAGTACAAAACATCAGGAAATCGTTCTGGTGGATAAATTCGGATAATCGAAGATGAGGGATTGCGGCGGTAATAGCCGATTAGATATGAAACTTGAAGACAAAATACTCCAACCGTTGACATAAATATGACGCCAATTACGACAATTTTCATTATGTCATAATTTGACATTTTGTCTGTTGTTTGTTAGATGTTTATAATTATATAGAAATAATGTAAACATTTAATTGACGGATAATGCACCGTTCACAGAATAATGCGTGCAGCGACTGGAAAATATGTTACAAACGATGCGTCGTTATTACAAACGCTAGGTGTCTATAAATTTTACTTACAGGCGACTTGTCGTCCGTAACAAATATTACAAACGACTAACACCTGTTTGTAATCGCTATGGACGAGCGGTCGTTTATGACATTTGTTATAGACGAACGATCATTTATAACAAATGTTATAAATGACCGATCGTCCATAACAAATATTACAAGCGACAATGTAAATAAAATGTATTACAAGCGATGAGGTATTTATAATATTAGTTACGGACGATCTATCGTTTATAACAAATGTTATAAACGACCGATCGTCCATAACAAACAGCACAAGCGACAAGGTGTTTGGAATATTTGTTTACCAATTACATGTGGATAACGCGTTACCTGCGGAAACCCGGTAGTCGCGCGCTCAACTTCAGCGCCCGTGGCTGGCTCACAGGTACCGCCGCTACTCGGATTCCTGCACAGTTCTGATTTCACCCAGAACCTTGTGTATATGTTACTTATGGTGTTATGTAATCACAAATCTTTAGGATTGAAATAGTCATTCAGAACTGGACAAAGCCGACTCCAGGAAGAGTAGAGCCAAACTTTGAAAATCTGGCTTTCTTATATCCATTTCTGT
Source organism: Trileptium ribeirensis (assembly GCA_030248225.1). NCBI lineage: Eukaryota > Metazoa > Nematoda > Enoplea > Enoplida > Thoracostomopsidae > Trileptium > Trileptium ribeirensis. The sequence continues at coordinate 7,980 of JASANE010029956.1, read as the reverse complement.
AACTACCAGGGGGCATTCCAAAATGTGTCTTGATGATGAATCTGATGATGTAGGTTTGTTTCGTAGATGTGTGATATGTGTTTATACAGCATACATGCCCCCACGCGGAGAAATTTGGCAAAATTCATTAAAAAAACAAGCACAAATTGGTACAAATTTAGTAATGTTCAGTCCTAAAAATCTTAGACATTTATTCCTTTGACTTAGCCTTCAACCCCCTCTCCCCGGAACAATCTACCCCACCGAGCCGACGGCCTCGTACATATTTTATACACACATATATTTTTCACCATACCTAAGCGATATTTTAGCGACCACAGCTCTGATTTATATGTAATAACGGTACGCAGCTGCATGGCGGAACTTCCTAACACCATGCCTATACGACCTCGGCTATCATAACCTCAAGGGTGGACCGCAAATTTTGCAATTTTGGCACTTTTCTTAGTCAGACCCAAGACGTTATGGAGCGTAGCAATTCGCTGGCGCGCTTCACGAGGTGTGTTCGGACCCTTTCCGATTGGATGCGCACGTGTCTAGTAATTGGCATGCTTTCTGAGGTCTCAGGGAGGTTGACACCGAAGCATGCTCACAGGTCATAGCGTCGGACCGATATTCCCTATATTAATTTGACTCAGAAGTAGTTTGATTCTTCATCATCAAAAGATAGATATGAAAGCGTGTTTGAATTTAATGAAAATTTTAACTCGGGCTTAACTAGCATGGTTCTAATTCTATTGGTTGGTTGTAGCCTATGTGGCCCCCACAGGGTTCTCACAATCCCTGAGAGTTTGACGCTGGAGGGTCTACTAGATGACTTGCTAACGGTGATTACTCGTCTTGAACACCATAGGTGCCTAGTAAATTTTAGTGTGGTTAGCTTATGTGGGTCTGAAGGGCGATGTATGTTTTCAGTAGTGTGGCTTCCTCTCGCATTTCCTTCACCATTAATACGTTAACAATAGGGGTGAAGCTTACGCGCCCTGGCTTGGGATTTTCCATCCGCTGGCCATGGCGTGCAAGATTAACCCGTCCGATCGGACGAAAATATTACGCTTCCTACTGGCACCGGACATAGTTGTAGGTTTTTAAACTTTTATTCAATCATGTAACGTACAAGGGTTACGGAGAATGCAGTCAATGCAAAGCACCATCAATAACGTGACGGACCGACTATCAAAAACAACAAGGCTGCGCGGGGCCCAATGTCATTCCGGGTCTACATTCTTAGAAAGCTTGCCCGATCGAACGGTACATCAGAAAGTGTGGTCTCCGCGATCTCCAATTTTAGCGACGATTGTTCAGCTATGGATTCAGAAACAGTACTGATGTGCTTCGAAGTTTGCTCCGGATAGCGTGCGGCGCCACCAGTGTCCAAGAAAATAGGAGGAGCACGCCCAAGTTATTAAAGCGTTGGCATGGCTAATTAAAGCACCCCGAATTAATGGAGTCATGTACAAATTATGATACTTCACCTATGATACGGGTCGGTGCATGGTGACGAATACCCAAATCGGATATGATACAAATCGGTACATGGTTATAAGCATTAAATCATGATACAAATCAGTGTATGGTCATAAGCATTGAATTATGGTACAAATCAGTGTATGGTTATGGTTATCGAGCCGGTTATAGTGCAAACAAGAGTATGCTAACGAACACTAAATTAAATGCGAAGTACAATCAATACAGACAGATATGTAAAAACTCCGTCCGGTATACATTCCTGATCCTGTAATTTAGCCTAACGCCCCTATCGAGCCTTCCCCATTGTTTCGCCATAGAGGCGAGTTCGATGCTAGATGCTGACAAGGACTGTTCTGGCGGCTAACAAATCATGTATGACATATGACCCTTATTTAATCTTATCCCGGAATTACCAGGATATACTTCTTTAGGCAGTGTGGGGCACTTTCATTTTGACATACTCTATGCGTAGATGTAACCATTTCCTATGGTCGGGAGACCGGTGATTTCCGAGATCCACATTTATCTAATTGCTCGCGTCGTACAGAGACAAGAGCAATGCTAGACCAGAAGCGGGCACGGTAATGCCAAAAGTGTGGTCATATTTCGGAGAGGAAGGACTTTGTTTGAATGTGGTCATTCATACGCGTCGCATGGGCACTGCCTCTGCACCCGGTGTGTTCCTTTATTCCATAGATTACGCCGCTCTTCACCTCTAACTTAGGTTTGTTTACACGTTAATGGTTCTCTTATTCCGTAGGTCTATGCGCCAAGCATCGGTTTTCTCACTCGCATTCTCCTATCGCACGGGCGATACCAACGCAGGCCTGACACCCTATTAATAGAGAACTTTCACTCAGTCTCCGTGTCCAGTTCCGGCGATGGCTTTGGAATACACCACATGTGGCATCGAAACGCACTTACGATGAAGCGATTTTATCTTAAGTTAAATTTGGACTGCCCCTAACCTAAAAATCCGCGAATTATTGTCTTGCGGCAACGAAATTTGGTTTGGTAGTAGAATAACCCTAAACTATATAATAATTGCCGGGGCGCGATTTCGACCACTTTGGGGGGCTAGCTCGAACTTACGCTATTTTAGCGATCTCCTAGCCAACCAATTTTGTTTTCCCAAAATTTTGAAGGGGGATAATAACTTTGCTGCGGGTGGAGTAAAGTTACACTCCGGGGGCACCTTCCCATGAGTCAATATTTGCGAGAGCTGGAGTAAACTTGATACTTCTGAAATTGGATGACGGTATGCTAATACTATTGCGGGTTGGCGATGTGGCGAGCACATTGCTGAATTTTGCCGCTAGAGCGGGGCTCTAGCTTCTACTTGATTTCAAGCGGCGCCGAAATCCAATGGGAAGTAGGATCTCAAAACACCTACACTGATCATCTTGACCATTGCAAGGACTCCTAGCGCCGAGTGCGTGCTACCGCCATCTCGCATTATCCTAGGGATTCTAACAAGGAAGCCTCGAGTGGTTTTGGTCTTGGAGCTTGAGCGTCTTAGTATTTTAATTAAGGATGTCTCAACAACCGGCTTAATTTTGGTCCGAATTACCTTATGGAATTCGAATGCACAGTCGACAAAAGTATGAACAACCTTGAACCACTCCAGTCGGTTCACACACTCCAGGTTCATAAGGGCCACGTAAAGACTCATATAACATAGTTGGGTAGGGGTTTCATGTTTTACTTGTTTTGCTCGGATTTTGTTCCGGCCGATCCAGTGATCCTGCTCCAAAGACTCAGGTTGATCTTCAGTACTCAAACTACTACCAATATGTGAACCTCTATGATGTGGTTGTTTAATGCCATCTAAGAGTTTGGCGAAAAACCGCTTAGTTCGGGAGGCGGACACTGGGAACGGCTGGCGTCACGCGGACGCACCCCACGAACGTTGTTCTCTCTCTACCGCGTATTTTCTAACGTTGCGCACAACACTGCATAATCTTACACTTAACATACTGCATGACGACCCAAGTGTTATGATCAGGGTTGGAGCATTGGAGCTTTAACGGTCGGTCAGCACTATTTTAGCAAAAAGGCTTGAGGTAAATTTTACTCAGCCTCGTGAGAGTTTCACGTTTGGATATTTTCCAGTGCTATACTATACGAGGTTGCGGGCCTTGCATATTTCATACCACGATGCATATATTATACCATATCCAAGGCAGTATGAGTACAAAAACCAAGGAAATATAAAAGCCAGGACAAAACAAAATATAAGCATTTCCTGCTAGACTGGATAACCCTTATACCCAAGTGACTCAAACCCTAAAATTTGTTCGTCTTTTGTTGTTTAAATTTTACTTAGCTCAACGTAAAGTGCCAAAATTTCGATAAACTCACGGGACTCATAGGTCCGTAAAGGAACAGGTCCTCCAACATACATTCAAATCCGTTCGACCTCAAGAGCGGCATGAGCGCCGAACAATCCACTAAGATAGTGATTTTGAATACCCTAAAGAAACAGACAATACCAAAACCAGATCCTAATTCGATCGACCTTACTCGTACCAAAATTCGTAACCGCGGTCAGCTCAACGGAAAATTCTCCATGCCTAACTCTACTCAATAAATCATGTAAAGCGAGGATCTATTTGACCCACGATGGTTATTTTGTGTTCTACTTAAGACCGAGGGGAACCAGAAGGACTTCTGTAAGTAAATTCTTCTCAATCATACGAACCAGAACTCGACCAGCTGAAATAATTCCAGGCAGTTAGTTGGTGTAGCAAATTAGGGACGTGGCGGGTTTGCTCCTAGACTGATGGGGGTTCAGCTCACTAGGAGGAGGGATAACTAGCTACGATCAACTAAAAAGTTTTGGGGCACAGCGGCACAAACCTGCTTTCCCCGATTAAGTCTGCAACATAGTAGCTTTCTGACCTAACGCAGCTCCCGGTGCGTTAAAATCCGTTGCCTCCGTTAAACTCCATCCGCATATACATATATACCTACAGTTCTCTAACATTTCGTACAACTCATGGAAATTAGTGCAGAAATACTTTTATTTCACTTATAGGCGTATACGTTATTTACGTTTGTATATCGGTCTGGTCTTTATCCATTTTTGTAAACATATATATATATATATATATATAGTTGTGGATATTATAGTTGAATTTATTGTCTTGACCACAATTAATGGTTATCTTGGCCAACACACATAAAGAAAGAGAGATTGTCGCGACAGGGGGAAGAAGGCAAAGAGGCCATGGGAAGTTACAGACAAGAGAAACGACAAAACAAAATGACAAAGCGGCCAAAAGTTCGCGAGTAAAATTCAGCAACAACAACTACAAGGGACCAAAGTCGTGTAGAGAAAGAGAAAAAGAAAGACGAGCAAGAAAAGAAAACGAAGGGGCACGGGAAGGGAGTGGGCCAGGGAAAACCCAAGGGAATTTTGGGTAGGCCAGGATTAAATTCGTTCCTAGGACGAAGAACGGGTTCGAATGACACCAAACACGGGGGGGGGGTTAGACGCAGAACGGGTAGGGACCCGCTCTTATGTACTTACATATGTTAGTATACGGGACTTTGGCGGGCTCTCCCGCACTAACGGCTGGGCGGAACGATGCTTCCACGGGATCGTTGAACTCGCCGCCAGTGGGCGATCCGGATGAGGGGCGATACCCGGGTCCCAAGGATGAAAATCATAAAAGTGTTATTTTGACGAACATAGACAGAGTTTTGGCAAAAGCGGGGACGCTTCAGGCGGCCGTCCCAAGTTAATCGGTGGGCGGACGGAGGCCCGCCATGTATATTTAGATATGTTTTGACTAGGTTAACATAATAAGAGGCGATTTGCCCACTTTTGAGTTGAGCATAAAATTTCACTCATGTCATGCCCACTATCGGCCATAGCCTGGGCTGGAGGCAATTTAGGTGGTCATAGCGGGCTAGCGAAAGGTCGAATGAATGCCCGCTGTATGTAGTTGTGTTCGCCAAAGAAATGCATACACTTAGGAATAGTGATCGGGTGCGAAAATGGTACAAAACAGAAAGAATATTTATGCCAATTTCTGTAACATGTATTACAAGATAATCACAAAGCCGGGGGGGGGGGGGGGGAACCGACATATCGGCGTATTGGTTAGGCGGATCGAGACCCGCTCGGGCTCGTTAGGTTGCTCGATATGTAGGCAACGGAATGATGTATTGAACTACGGTCGGTGATTCTACAATAAGAAGGAGGAATGGTTACAATGACGATGGTCAATTGGTTTTAGTTACTTGTGACGTGAAAGTAAAAGATTCAGCGGCCCTCTTTTGGCAGACCAAATGGCACAATCAAACCCAGTGGCGTTCTTAAGTTATCCGGTGGTACAGCCTGTATGGCGAGATAGACGGTTCTATCGGGCATGGCCTTGTTCGCCGAAATAAGAGATCACAAAAGCGATGATTCAACGAAATCGGCTGAAGCTATTAATTATACATGGGGATTTCGGACGTTGGGAGTTGACACAGGGGATAGAGAATATAGGATTCGTTCGATAGGGCGAGAAAAGAAACAGAGGGGCGTTAAAATTAAATATATACATACATACATACATACGTATATAAAATATACCCATTCCGAACTACGATCAGCAGCCAAACTTAGCGTAAGTAACGGCTGTTTTGTTATTTTAACATGTTGGCTCCTTAGATTTAGAGCCATATCCTCATGCGATTCGAAACATTTTAATCTAGTCGGAAAGCCCGTGAAATCCTCTACCGACAAATACTAGGGTCGTTTTCCCGAAATCTAAACCGTTAGACGGCTACGGGCCGACAACCGAGCCCGGCGCCGTCATTTCCGAATAATCAGAACTACCGTACTCTTAATTTTCCACTAGTATAGGCTTGTAGCTTTCTGTTGTTTTCGTGACCATGGCCACACACATTATTCGGGACCATGGCTACATGTATTGTTCAACTTAAGTAACTTTGATACTTTTGTTCACAATTACTACTGAGCTAATGGTCTAGCTTAAACAATCGGTGGCCTCCTATTCCCGGACCTCCACGATTTTGAAACCGCAATGCTATGGGGAGGCTGATCGACTTTCGACTGTTTTCCCTGATTTAAGGTAAGTGTTCACCGTTATATCTTGTCTTGTCTGCGTCCCGTTTATCACGTAAAGTCGGCCAATTGGGGTCCGCACAATGTCCACATATCATATAATGAAAACATACAATTGCAAATATAACAACGACCGAGGCTAATGAGTAAGATTAAGCACCAACATTAACAAGCGGAATGTTAGTAAGCGAAACGTCAATAGGCGACATGACAATAAGCGAAATTTTAATAAACGGCACGACATCATGAGTACGGTCATGGCACCTTGTAATAATTCCTGTGACCTCCGTCAATGCAAGCCCACAGCCAAACCTGACTCCAAAAATCTTTTCGGTCTCTTCCTAAGTAGTGTTTCCGGATAATTTAAATATTCTGACCGGATCCAGTTGAACTCTAACATAAAACATGGCATAAAGCGAAATCAAAGCGAGACGGCATTACGAATTGGGCTGATGACTACCAAATGACGTTCTCATGCTCAAAGTGTACCGTACTGCATATAGGCTACAATAATACCAACAAACTATACTCAATGAGGAGTACAAGCATTCCAGTTAGCCAATCTGCGAAATATCTTGGGATAAACATTACAGATAATCTCAAATTCTATGATCATGGAAAAAAATTCTATAGCTCAATAAGCAGCAAAAACATTAGCACTTATACTATGATCTTATCGATATGTCGGTAAAAAATCATTATTACAACTGCACAAGTCTGTAATCCGACCACAACTAGAATATGCCACTAGTGCTTGGAGCCCTTACATCCGGAGAGAAATTGACATTATAGAACGTGTACAAAGGCGACTTACCAAGATAATTCCAGACATCAGACATCTGCCATATTAGATGCGCATGCGAGAACTCAAGCTGCAATCTCTTGAAGCAAGACGTGAAAGAAACGATTTGATCATAATATACAAACTGCTCAATGGTTATATAAATTTTGACTATAAACACTTTTTCGAACTGATAACTGATGGAAGATTGCGAGCTCACAACAAACAATTGCGAAGCAAGTCAATTCCTAAAACAAACAAGAGACGATTTAGCTTTGCCAACAGACATCTCAGTATTTGGAACTCACTCCCACAAGAAATTATTTCGGCAACCTCTCTGAAAACTTTCAAAAAGAGGCTGCACCAGATGTGGTTCCGATAGTCTGGCTTGTGTGCTTCTGCGTCGGAAAATTGTTACAGGACAAACCAGCGGGAACCTTCGAGTTGGTTCCGATGACACCACCATGGCGATATAACGGTACAACGCGGATCAACATCTACAATCAACAACGCCATGGTCGGGAGGTAAATTTTGGTAAATTTAATTTATGAGTGTAGCCCTTGGGTGCCTTACTGTTACACTTACATTAGCGAATATGTAAGTGTGTTTCTGCTGAATTTTTCTGTAAAATCTAAAATTTGTTATGAG
>JASANE010029955.1:0-14738 GCA_030248225.1 Trileptium ribeirensis | reverse complement strand
GTTTAAGTTAATTTGTGTGCACCGTGACCTAGCTATGTCCGAACAGTGAGCAGCAACTATAAATATTTCCGCTTAAAAAAGTAGCTAATATAACGGACACATGCAACGGTCTGCCGTAACTATACAATTGTCTTGAAATGTGAGCGATGACTCAAAACATGTCCTTAACAGTCAGATAAGACTCTATAGCTAAACGATATTATATTATGTGGATTTTTGTTTTAAGACTTTTGCGCAACTACTGTAGTCGTGTAGACACCATTCTGTCATAATAGTACATAACGCACTGTGTTTGTATAAATATATATAATATGTATAAAAATATAATAAATATAAAATAAATAAATAAATATACGTTAATGGAATACTGTTCAGAATTCGAATGTTTAGATTAAAAAAAGAATGTGCTTACATCAGAAACAAATCCCACGCAGACAACTGACCAGTATATATAAAAAGTCAGCTACGCGTTGACTGGATAGATGGAAGAAAGCATCAAACACAGGGTCGTAGCCAGAAACTCCTCAGCGGAGGCTTGCGCTGGATTTGCCGGGTGTGACAGTTTAAATGCGCCCAGTTCACATAAACGGCACACGTGTTCATATGGGGATATAAGGCTACCGCTTGAGATGTCGAACACCGCCCAACCAAGGCACCAAGCTCTGACCCGCTCACTGGCGGCTACGCTGGTGCCGAACCTTTAGCCATTTCGCATTCTCCCGTCAACTGGCAGGAGCTCTTCGGTTCGTCGGCCGTAAAATTCTTGAAACCTCATGAAGACGTAATAGTCAATTTACGCTCTACATACAATAACCGTCGTGCTTCATAACTTAATAAGCACTCATTATAACGTAAAACACCCAATAACATGCAGAAAATTAAACAATCACTCCTTCTGGCAAAGTGTGTATGAACTATATTAGTGCCCACTGCGGCTCAGAGAGTTGTCCATATTTTCAATCCGAGTTTTTACAACCGAATTTCCAATATGGTCATTGGTCAACCAGATGTTATAAATTTAGGTGATAACAATGACGCAAAGTTAGGTACACGATGGCACTACGCGTTAAATATAGTTTATAAGACACCGATCTAGAGCCGAACTGGCTTATTTCAACGACACGATCATTTTAATATAAACAACAAAAATTTATATTGACATATATAATACACATTAACAAATACGCCTTATAGCGCTCATCTTTCAAATTCACAGACAACTAGAGTGTGTTTACTAATGAAAGCATACATATTCCAAAGAACATCAGCTGGACGGTAAAGCCATTAACGCAAACTGATGAATATACCTTTCAGAGCATAAGCTTGTAATGAATCAGTCAAATTGTAAAAACATTTCGGCAGACATGTATACTATCAAACAACTGATTACAGTATTAGATTTTAAGACGCCAAGTTTACTAAATTAAACTTTATGCTTTCAACGTGATATGGAATATTTTGAGAATTATTCAGTTTGTCTAGCATAAATAACTTTCTTACGTTGTGATACACACCTATATTAGACTGTTCTTATCGTAGGACAGTCTACTATTTTACTTCTATTTTTAGTAAAAAATTTACCCTGCCTAAATTTTGTAAAATACTTGTTATTCGTGCAGGTAAGCAATAGTATTCACAAGCACATATGACTGTGCATTACTTAGTTACTAAAATAAAAATGTACATTGCAGACAGAAAATGCTTTCTGTGTATGAATAATAACTTTATCAGGATAGCTGTCAATTATTATCAGCGTTTCTGTGTTTCGTCAATAATGCTTCGGAGTTTTCTATCCAGTTACTCGAATATCGATATTCCGAATAGGATCTAAAATAAATTAGCGCTGTCGTAGAATAGCATGCATTACGCATGTATCCCTGAGAACACTCACCAATACCACCCTGTGCGTCGAAGATTTCAGCAAATATGAACAAAAATACAAAACGAAGGAAAAAACTTGGGGAACATGGGGAAATTCATTGGTTACCTCCCGTCGGACCTCCCCTGGGCCGGCTAACCTTGGACACAGGCGGTGTTAGTTGAATCCCATTTCGCCTTGAAGACAAAAATCTTTACTATATATGGTTGGTATACAACAATGTTATGGTAATGTAATACGTGTGCTACGCAAGATATGCCCGCAAAGTTGGTTAAAATTTAAAATCGTTTTTACTTGGGGTGTGAAATCCGAGCGGTTTCGAAGTCTGCGCAATTTAAGACTACTGGATTTCATGGAGAGGTTGTTTTTAATCGGCCGATCCTGAACACGTGTGAGTCAAATAAATTTAACGCTACAAATTATCATTCAAATCCAGTGTATGGTGAGTTGCAGAATACCATACAACATTCAATACTTAATGCTTCATGTGTTAAATGAATAATATTTGAGAAAAATGTTTGCGAGTGAATATAAGTAGTTAACATATTCCGCTACTCACCACAAATCTCGTTTAAAACGACATCTTGCGCCAAATTCGAACTAAACTCGTTCCGAATTGACTAATTACAAATTAACTATTTTCGAGCAAGCCGCTGTAAGCCGTTTAGTTATTAGTTTAGCGAAACCGACTGGATTTGACATAGCAAATCTACTTTTAAACTTAACCTACAGTAGTTCCGCAGGCCAAAATTTCATGACGAATTATAATGCGTTAGTAACCTTGTGTGACCAGCCAAACATCGTATTTTGCAATAACTGATATCAACCGCAAAATTTTGTTATTGAAAAATTGCTGCATTCGCTTCGGTTTTTCGTAAGCTAAACTTAACTTTCGCAGTCATATCCAATTGCTTGAAAATATACTTTGTGTTCGAACAGAATTTAGGCGATTTTCATTTGCAGAAATACGGGATCCTGATGCCTATCAAGTTTGAATATTGATTCAGTGTTCGCGTACAGATTTAGTATAATAGTAACGTCGTAAACAAATATATTGTATAGCTAATCCTTTGTTTTCAGCGAACAAAGTCCGCTTAATTCAAATTCGAAATAATTTTCGTTCTCAAAAAATTAGACATTTACTCGACTTTTCATGAAGGTAAAACGGTTAGATTTCAATCGTAGAGCAGTGTGTTTGTGAACAGTTTTACGCACAAAAATTTCAAATGACCAAAAACGATTTTGTAACGATTTTTATGTCAAATTACTAGTAAAATACTAGTAAATTGATAAAATGACCTGCCAACGGTGCCAATAACATCAAATAACGTTGCTAATACGGATGCGGAGATATTGCCGTTTATGTGTATTTTGGGTATCACGGCCCTTTGAAAACCCTATTTTGAACCAAATCTCCGGTGTAAATACTGACAACACCAGTAACGCTATCCACCCTAAAGTATAAATAGTAACAGAGAATGCTATATATGTGTAGCATAGAGAGGGTGAATTGCCATGATACCAAAATATAGCTAGAGCGGTTGCTGAGATACGGCCATTTTGATGATGATGATGTTTTTGGTATCATGCCGTCAGATCCACCAAACGTGCCGCTCCAACGACAGGGCCAGCTTCGGGCTAGATGGTAGTGTGGCTCAGGTGCAAACAAGTTCGGCTTCTCATGATTTCTAAAAGCGACAACAAATAGATCGGCGTTGCGAATTGCTGCTTTCAATCGTCTCCAACGGTGTGAAACTTAAGTGTCGAAATTGTTGCACGAGCGCAAAGGAATTTGAAGTAAGGATTCTGAAAGGAGAAGATTTTTCTGGCAGAGATGTAGCTGAGCGCTGAGCACAATTCGCGCAGATTCCCGAGGCACATACATACGATAAAGGCTAGTTTAAACGCTATACGCCGGCTCATAGGCAGTGCAGTTATCTTAGAACAGGAGTCAAAACAGTCAAAGCGACGCCTGACAGTTATTACGCGAGCAGCGGAATGCAGCGCTCGTTTAGCAGGTTTGAGCAACGAATACGACAAGTCGTATAGAATGAAATTGCAATAGTCAATGTGGTAAACTATGAAAGTTCCAGACAGCTAAATATATGTCAAATCTCGAATAAATTGTACATTAAAATCGTTACTAACGTCTGAAATCTGGCTTTGGAGAGAGCTATATGTCGATAAACATACCGAGAAATTTGATGTTTTCGCAGAGCTTCAGCCTATGGCCATCAGCAACAACGTTGAATGAGTGTGTAATTGCATTATTACTGTTAATTATTGTGAACTCCGACTTTGAAGGATTCAGTTTTACAAAATTGTTGGCAAAACCATCAACGTTAACCGTATAATCGACGGTGGTTTGATGGATATAAGTGCTGTTGACGATGCTAGTTTCTAGAGTTAAAAGAAGAATAGATGAAGTTATAGGCAATGGATACAACCTTACAGTCGTCTTGCATGGCAGGTCAAACCTGCCGCGTTAGACAAAATACATAAGTATGATATTGGCATTGTAGCAAGAGCTTATTGGTCGTCTGTAGTTGCGTGCATTTTATGGACTATCTGTTGTCGGTTTGTTATACAAAATTGTGTCTGCTGGCCAGTGACGGACCGTTTGGCTTCAAAGCTGACCGCTGCCCAGCACTATTTCTAAGACACAACCAGGTCGCTTACATGTCACTGGAACACCTACTTTTGTCCTACTTTTACTCTCGGGCCCAAAAAATCCTACGGAAAACTCAATTTTGCAATTGTAATCCTGTCTGACAGTTTGTCAGGCAGATACTGATCTGTTTTCCTATATTATTTTATAAATAGATTCGCAGATTATGAAATTGCCTTCATTGGTCCACTGCCATGGACGGATCCCCAAGCCACAACCATGCCCGGGTGACTGGATCACTGCTATGATTGGTTCACCGGGTCACGAAACGGTGACCCGTTACATCTCTGATACCTATATACATACTATTACGCCTAATAGGTTCGTGTACCAATTTTACCTTGGGCAAGTGCAGACAATTTCAGGGGCCCATGGACGATACATCTTGCATGAGTATTCGTAAATGTCGGGCTGCTTGGTTTAAGCAAGGTTCGGCGATAAGTCAGTACATGTTAACGTCATATAGTCCATAGCACATATGAAACAAGATGCATTTAGTTTCAGAAGTTTTTCGTGGACCACTTTACTCAAACGCTTCCTTCATTTCCAACCCTTGTCCTTATTATATAACAAGTAATTTGGGCTGGTGTTAAAACATGGAGGCGTATGTGGAACGCAGCAGCCTGGAAAGTTAGGTTAGGACAGATTACAAAAACGCCTCCTACTTTTAAATCTGCTATATCGAATGAGCTATGCTTGTCAGACTTCGGAGAAATTATAAAGCGGTTATATTCGACAGGACCATCGATCACCTATTTACTTACAAGGACCCGACATAACGTCTGATCTTGACTACACTTCAAACCGTACGAATTTTGGAATTTGTTTGTGTAATAGTAAAGGTATGTAAATCCTTAAAATCCAGTGAGCAACACCAAACCAAGTTGATTGGCAGGGAACAGTCAGCCCAGACTATACTGTTTGTCCTAGCTAGTCTACTTTGTCTATCATAATGTCCGCAAAGCCTAGCTAAGTAAAACAATAAAAAACAGATGGTCAACGCTGACTATTAATTGTCCCTAGTAGTAACCCTAGACTGTTGGGACAAAGCTAGGACACGGCGCACACAACTTATCTTAAATGAGCCATTTGACGTCTCATTTGTTCGTGCAAATCATTATTTTGTCGTACCACAAAATTTTGGAATTTGCGTTCGCGCTCCATGGAATCTACCATTAACTTATCATACTGGCGAATAGAGTCACGTACGCTATCACGTACTAAGCCAGTGATTTCCTCATACTTGCTAGTCATTTCATCGTACTTGCGATTAGAATCAAGTAAACTTACTTCTACTCGACGCAAAGTCGCTTCCATCATGGTCAACATAACATCACTCCTGGATGTAGTCGGGCCCTCGGTTGCTGTAGGCAACGGCGTACTGGCGCTATCAATCCCTATAGACCACTGGGTCGTATCGTCGTGCGACGGATACGCAACGGTGTCATCCATATCGTAAAATTAACAAAACACCGTTTACAGCTACGACACTCACCAATTCGTGCTGTAACGCGCAAAAATTAACACTAAGAAAATGTCAACAAATACCACCACTAACCACGAACCAATCCAATCCGGCGAACGTACGAAACAGGATCTTCACAGGATCGGCATTGGCATTGGACTCGTAATGACCACCATGTCGGAGCTTAATCTTTTTCTGCGGCGGTGTAGCTTCGTGCTTACGCGACGCTCCGACCCCCAGCGACTACTGCAATACACGAAAGAGCATTTAGGCCACCAATTAATACTACACTGACAGCTGGGGTGCGCGAGCTCGTGGTCTGGCGTACCAGGAAAGTGGTGATAGTTTCCTTAGCGTTGCCGGGCTGGGAGACGACCTACTACAACAGTACATTATTACGCTCTCCGTTAATTGAGACCAACAAAAGCCGTTTTGTGCCGCACGTTTACTAAACAATTTATCTAAATGCCGATTTACTGAAGGTGTTGGAATGCGGACTCAGTACTCGCCATTAGCCAAAAATACGTAAATAATTTGCAACCGACACCTGTTAGTCGACCAGTCACTATACGAGAATAGTTGAGTTAGCATTCCATTATCCCTAGATGGCACTCTGTTGTAAACTAGTTTTATACAGTGTCATTCTATCCACTTTGGTACGCACCAAACGACGAGCGAAATGGGTTAACACGAAACTTCCACAGTGTTTCAGTAAAGCTCACGATAAACGAATCACAGTTAAAACGACAGAACTATATACTAGCGTTCCCTTTTTCTTATTCGCCCGTATTCACGTAATCGGCAATACCATACATAGTAATTAACCATTAACTGACCAATTATAAACGTGATTCGGTTGTGGCGAGCATGAGTACATTACATCAATTGCGTATTAAACTAAAACCGAGAAAACTCGCTGGGTTCTATCCAAAAGACAGCTATGGGCTAGACGGGTCTGCGTCAATTGGGCGCGCGACAACTGGGCGCGCGACAACTGGGCGCGCGACAAGTCGCAGATCCTTGAGCTTGTAAAATACTAATAGCAATGCAACATTTGAATACTTCACGGCACTTGGAAATTCGTCGGCCTTTGCAGCTTTTTACAATAAGTGCAGATGCAGAAGTGTATATTAACCCGTTGCCCATTAATCGTTAATAATGCTAATAATTACTCGCTGCTGTTCTAGTAACCGGAAGCAATTATAATAGTTTGGGCCTTTTTCGTCGTATGACCAATTAATTAGTGCTTACCGTAATTTTAAGTCAGTGCAACACGCCAATACATTCCATAGTCATAGCATTGACCTGCTGAGCACTGACCTAAAATTTTTTTTTTCATTTACTACAATTACAAACAAATATAGCACAAACGACAAAAACAAACTGTTACACTGAAACATTTAAGTATTTAATAAACTATTAAAATGTGCAGATTATTACAATAAGACAATCAGCTTGCATATACTGTGTTCAACCATTAGCGACATACTAGGGAAAAATAAACTACAAAATATTGCTCTGCCTAGCCATGATTTTACATGCCAAGGTTATGTGCAATGCCGCGCAAGTATCGCAAGATGCTGGTATCTGTTGCATTATGTTCTTCAGTCCAAGCCAAAACTAGTTCACGTATGTTTTTATCATTGGTAACGTATTGCGGTCGACGGGATGGCCCCGGATTGGCAGCTATATTTTCTTCTATGCGTTCGTCTACAGTCCGCTGTTCAGCTTTCAATGCATTGATGAATAACCATATAGAAGGATGATGAATTTCGATGGCGCTTGAAAACCGACGATGCCAGCCTTCAACACTGTTGTTTGTGCGTGGCAAGCCGTTTAATATGCGGTCGTGGCAGTTCCATACTGCAACATCGAATGTCGCAGGTCGTCGTACGTTCGCAACATAACGCCCCAGAAACGTTGACTCGAAGTAATCAGCAACGTCGACCGCATGCAACGGAAAGTCTGTCATCACAGCATTAAACCCGTCAACCACTTTGGCAGTCGGTAAAGTTGCCAACGCCGTTCCGCAGTCGCAGCGCAAAGTCAGGATTTGTCGAGTACTCTACTTTATGCCCACATTCAACTATTTTCCGGTAAACGCACTGACCCAGATGAAACAAACATCCGTGAATTTGAGCTGTTGGGAAAAACTGTTGAAACGCGTTCATTGCTGCCCTTTCGAAGTCGCATGTTATGGTTGTAGGACTGAATGTGTAATAACGGTGACGCAGCTGCATGGCGCAACTTCCTAACACCATGCCCATACGACCCCGGCTATCGTAACCTCAAGGGCGGACCCTAAGTTTTCTATTTTAGCCACTTTTCTTGGTCAGACCCAAGAAGTTACGGAGCTTAGCAGGCCGCAGGCGCGCTTCACGGGGTGTGTTCGGACCCCGCCCGATTGGTTGCGCACGTGTCTAGTATCCGGGTATGATTACTGAGGTCCCCCAGGGAGGTTGACACCGAAACCTGCTCACAGGTCATAATGTCAAACCGATATTCCCTGTCCTAGTCTAATGGAAGTTGTTTTATCTAACATGATATGAAGTGAAATGCGTGATAATTTAGCTTTACGATTTAAATTTTAAGTTTCACCTAGTTTATCCTCAGCAGAACACTTAATCCGCTGTAGCCACATGGCCCCCACAGGGTTCCGACATGCCCTGAAAGTTTAACGTCGGATTATCTACTCAGTATCCTGATAACTTATTTATCCGTTTCCTGGATAACATTTTTCCGAATAAATTTTTTTTTGTCTCTAGCTGCGAACACTGATTTCACGAGCGAATTCGATTGCCAAATTATAAGGAACCTCCTCGCAACAATTCTGTCATTTCCAAATACAAATACTGGGGGCGAACTGCACGTGTCAGGGCTTGGAAAATTGCCCTCATCAAGCTGTGACACGCAGAGTTGGCCCTGTCCGTCGGACGTCTTTATCACGCTACGTATAACTAACAATTGACACTAGGTGATTTTCAACGTTTTATTTCAAGTCATATACTATACAAATCAGATACAAAAGTTCGCGGCATTATGCAAGCAGAAACCGTGAAACAGTCGCACGCACCCATTCCTTTGTCCGCGTCCAGTCGGGGAGCGAGGCGGTGCGAGCGGATATGTTCCCGGAAAAATACCGGACCAAAATCTATAACCGAGGCGTTCAACTAAGTCCGTTATAACTCAGGTTATGCGTTTTGGCATGCTTCGGAACTCGCTCTGGATAACACGGGGCGTTCCGCACTCTTAGAGCAACGTGCGGGGGAAATGGTAGCTCGCCTCGTTTACCCTATAATTTTAGTCAACTGGGAGCATGGATCGGGGTACGCGGAAAGGCGTGGACCTACGACGAAAGTTGGTCATAGTTGCATTAATAAACCATCTAATATATATGTTGAAACACGATAAAAGATCAACGATTAAGTATTGTACAAACAATCGGGTGCTGATAATCGTCGCACCATGAGCGAGGTGTCTATGCGGGCGTCCAACAAATAAAAACCTCGCCCAGTGTGTCGTCTGAGTCCCGTAAATCCTAACTCAAGGACCTACCGAGTTTCTCATAGGGTTCTGTCCTTAGGCCAGATGGTACATTAATTTATACAAATTTCGACTCGGCGTTTCCAGCAGTCCAAAACGAGGGCCGAGAATTTTTCTTGTCCTAACACTTCGTAACCGGCAGGCTGGGACCAATATGGTTGATTTCGGTGGTGGCGGGTCAAGTGAACTACGTTATACTCGCGGGTAACACAGTTTTGATCATTCATTAGGATGGTTGTTAGTAACCTTTCAACTACCAACACAGGCTTATGTACGGGCCGTCGGATGATGTCCTAGGCGATCATTGTCGCTATTCTAACAGTTTTAAAGCGAGGTCCCGTGGCCGCTCTATGGCCGCGGTTGAGTTGGCATCCTCGGTTGTGCTCCGTGTCAAACTGGAAGGTACGGGGCGCTCTGGAAATTAGTTCCCAGACGCAGCGAAGTGTTTCTGCGACGCGGCCGGGTCGGAGAACGTGGGTATTCTGCCGAGGACGCGTCCGTGTCCCTCTTTTGGGTGTTGTTTCTTTGGTTGGTTTCTTGCCTTCTCTCTTTTGTTTCTTTGTTTTCTTGGTTGCCCTTTTCTTTTCGTCCTCACTCTCTCTAACTTATCCTATTGCCTTACTACACTGTACTCAACGAAATTGTACAGTGTTTTGACTGCACGATCGAAACTGTGCAGTCGAGTTATCACTGGAATTTTATTAAAATTTATCAGAACTCGATAGTCGAGTGGACAAAACAGAAATATCTGCAGCGGGCTTGAACTCCCCGTGCAGGACCGAAACCTAATAAGGGAAACCGAAAAAGGAGAGAGAGAAAAGCAGCAAAACTCAAAGCAATGGCCTACACAGTACATAGCCTAACGGGCACACCGAGCTAAAATCGAAAAAAAGTTAAACTCAGCGATCAAGTCGCTCTGAAAAGAAAACGGGGTTTTGCACTTGCTCGGTTTGGGGTAAAACGGATCGGGAGAGGTCGCGAAATTTTCTTTATCAAAAAGGGTGTTTTATGCTTCAATTTTGAACATTAAGCACCCTAGCGTGCCTTCGAAGGCGTTTTATGTAGCCGATTTTGGAACCTGGCCGTGCCGTCGATTTATTTTGAAAGCAGGTGACGATCTACGTCCCACCGTTAAGCATTAATCAAGCCGGTTTCTCATGCTGAACGCTCGTAAACCTAATAGTCGGGCCAAGCCGATTTCAGAGCAAGCCTGGTGGGGCGATCACATAGAAATTTGGTGTCGGGGACTCGCGACGTCAGCAGTGGATTCTTATACAAGGCTGGTATTAAAAGTCTTTACTGGCGAACAAATCAAACAATGGCAAAACCATGTAAACGCCGTATTAAAACCGCTCCTTTCGGAGTGCCAATACCTTAGGCTCAAGCTGAGGTCCTAGAATTTGTTTAGTCTTCTCGGTGTTCCCCAAATTTTCCTAGCTCGATTGATAAATGAAATTTTTTAGGGCTCTCGACAGCCCGACGGAGGCTAATTCTCCGTCCCTAACTGCAACATCAGTTCGAGCTCAAGCAGCGGCATGAGCATCGAACGGTCTACTAAACTGTAATTTTATAACCCAGAAACGCAAACACGTAAGCCTGTTGTCCCTATAAATCATCGGGGAAGTTTTACCGTGGTCGGCTCAGGAAAAATTCTACTACCCTAACTCAAGAGAAATAAATCATGCAAAAGCATGGACGAGACGCGTCCATTTGTGATTCGTTTGCCTATGACCACGGGGAATCGGAATGACTTCGACTGTGGTGCCTATAATTTCGTACCCTCCGTGCAATCGCTCGAAGCGTCCAAAACAGAACTCGACTAGAGGAGGTTTGTCAAGGGCCATGTAAAAGTGCGACAGTCTAACGTGGGTAAACAAGACGTCCTCCGACGGGCGTCCAGTCGAACTACAGAAACTAAAATCGTACTCCGACTAAGTGAACTTCGATGGTCTGTTACATTGTGATCTGGGGAAAATAAACCCCCATACGCCTGGTTTACTTGCTGACTTACAAGGTTCGGTCCGGGACAGCAACTGCTAGTCCCCTTCCGCGAGACATAAGGTGTCTGCGCGGGTCCTCCGATCGCCGGTTTCCATTCCAAACCCAAAGAACAAAAAGCACAAGAAAGCGAATAAACATTACAAAACTGTACTAGAAAACTCAAGCGTCGGAGCCGGTCAGTAGAGTCGACCGAACTCCGCGCTGCCGAAGTCAAACTGATTCGAAGAGACGACGTGGTAGTCGTCGCTTCAAAATTTTCTGCTATATTGAAGCATGGCGATTTTGTCGCCATCCAATCGGCGTTGTTCTTCTGACGCCCACTTTTTCGAGGTCAAACCCGGGCGCCCAATCGAAAAATTCCCCAACTTTTATTTTTGACAGCTATCGTAAACCCTGGGACCCCGTTAGAGAGAGTCGGCTTCAATCGAAATCGCCGACATCAAATTTGAACCCTCCGAATACTCGGAGGTCGACCATCTGTGCTTTTTTAGCTGAAACTCTGATGTAACCTCCAAAAGTTATGTCAAGAATATATTTGGAGATCATTACTCAGATCACTTAAGCTCATTACTTAATCCTAAATCGACTGTTAAAACCCCAACTGTTCTACAAAAATGGTTGGGTCACCCGTCAAATTTCAAAATTTTAAATCTTTTCCCGTTATAAAGTACTTGGAATAAGCTTGGATATGTCTTCTCGGTGATCTGGTCCTCATCCATCAAATTTCCCCCAGCTAACTCGCCGATTTAAAGCCAAATTTCTGCTATTTAGCGAGTTAGCTGCCTCATCCATCACTTAATTAAGCTTATTTGGAGGGCATCTGGGGCTAAATTTTACCACCCTATCCATGGATAAACGTGCTAACATTGCACGTTTATATGTTGGCTTACAAGATAAAGCCAAACATTCCTAGCATTCCACGCTAATGGCTTTTCAAATATCCCGACAGGACGTCTTTAGACGTCCCGAAGGGGGGGAAACCTAAGACGGGAATGAGCTGATTTCGCGACCTGGGACGCAGCACATTCCTACGTATTCTCTGAACTATCCGGGGTCCTATTCAGGAACTCCCGGAGCTCGTGGGAGGGCCCTAAACCTACCCCCCGTCAGTCCTATTCCTATGCGTCCAGTCCGTCCGTAAAACGTAGATATTTAAGAAAATTTTACATGTCCGTCCTCGTCTGTCCTGTTTTTTGTGTCCTTTTACATACTATATATATATATATATATATATATATATATATATATATATATATATTTACATACATACATGTATCTGTATCCACAAACACATATACATACAATACTCATGAGCACACATTACACATGAGACACACAGGCGACCTGAGCGACAGAAAGGTCGCTCAAGTTCACACTAGAAACACGCAGAACCACAACAACGACAATAACAACATCAACACAACAGCACAGCAACCACAACAACAACAACAACAACAACAGCAACAACACATACACACACACACACACACACACACACATGGCGACGGCAACGACGACAACCGACCAAAAGAAGTCGGTTAAGGAGAGTGGAAAAGGAAAAAGAAGAACGAAAAAGAAAGGCACGGGAAGGGTGTCGGGACAGGGGGTTCCTGAGGGCATTCCGAGGGGCTGGGGCGAGATTCGGTCCCAGGACGAAAAACGGGGCCGAATGATACCAAACACGAGGGGGTTAGACGCAGTGGCGGGTCAGGACCCAATTTTGGGTTCTGACATATATTAGCATACGGGGTTTCAGCGGGCTCTCCCGCTCTAACGGTTGGGCGGAGCGACGCCCGCCGGGCATCGTTGAGCTCGCCTTGGAAAGGCGATTCAAACGAGGGGTGTTTTCCCTACCTTAACGGCAGCGGGTAGAGGTGCACTAAAATCACGACGGTCGAAGGCCGTTAAAGAGAGTTTTGGCAAAAAGTGGGGGGCGCATTTTCGGCTCTCCCGGGTTAACGGGGCGGCAGATGGAGACCCGCCGGGCATCGTTGAAGATGTCTCGACGCGACGAATGCAATGAGGGGCATTATGCCTACCTTTGAGTTGGGGTTAAATTTTCGGTCAGTCTGTACCCACTTGCAGTCGGTATGCCAAATTGGGGGGGCATATTATCGGTCATAAGAGGCTAACGCGAAGGCGGACAAAGACCCGCCGGATATCGTTGTGCTCGCCAGGAGCAGACAAATAAAATGAGGGGTCGCATGAGCACGTTTAGGGTCTGTGGTCAAATACGGAGTTGGTACAAACCGAAGGAATTTTATGTTGAATTTTCGTGGTACATTATGAAACAAGGAAGTAAGCTATATGGCAGCGGGAGGACTGGTCAAATCGAGACCCGCCTGGTCTCGTCAGATGCCTGAATGGATACAGTACTTAGAAACACGCATACTTTCAATCAATGATCCGATGGTCACCAGAAAAACCAGTTGTTAGGGTGCGGGTCAGGCAATTTTGGGCGTCAACGGATATTATAAAAATAAAAGTTCTGATACGGTGGGGACGGGAAAATAGGTATACCGAGGCACAAAGATCAGGCAGCACACACATATCTACATATATATACATAACTATATATTCATATATGCCTATATCAGGTCCATTCGGGACCATGGTCACCAACCAAACCTAGCGTAAGTATTGGCTGTTGATTGAATGTTTGCCTATTTGTCCCCAGGGTATCTCGTGAAATCCTCCAGCGATTTGCGATGTCTTGGGCTCGTTCGAGAGCCCAGAAAATTCTCTACCGAAAAGTACTCGGGGCATTTCCGGTAAATCTGAACCGTTGGACGGTTACGGGCCGATAAACAGGCCCGAGGTCCGTTATTTCCGAATAATCGGAAACTACCGTAACCCATTTGTTTTCAGCTTACTTTTGCGACCATTAAGCCCTGGTTCGCTCAAACCAGGTAAACTTGATGGTCTTGATTCTGATCACTTCCCTTCCCCTTAGATTGTCAAAGGCCTCCTATTCCCGGACGGTCTAAATTTTGAATTTCCAATAGGGAAATGGGGGAACCGGTCGAGTTCCGTTCAAATTCCTTATTTTAGCGCCAGTTAAAGGCTCTCTCCTGTTTTCTTCTAAATTTGAACCTTCGCCGTAGTCAAACGTCCTGGGTACCTGAGTGACTCCGTCCTACAGAATACACAATTATCACGAAATATGCAAGGGCATAAAATAA
>JASANE010029953.1:0-42290 GCA_030248225.1 Trileptium ribeirensis | reverse complement strand
TAGGGCATGTGATAAACGGCACGTTATCAGAAACGAACCACAAGGGTAACATATTATAATGGTACAACGTGTTGACATATCAGAGAATATCAAACTAAGAGCAAAGATACGTTTATATCAATCAACATCAAGATATAATAATAATTTTTTCCGAGGGGTCAAGTTCACGATGTCGACATCAGCTAAAAAAAAGTCAGAAAATAGGCCCAGCCGTACTTCGAAATTTGCTCGTGCTACAGTTCGTATGAGAAATTTGAAGGCAAAGAATAAGTACTTTGCTAGCTGGGACAAAAAGAATAACGCTCGCTGTGAATGCTAAGAATTTAGGACGAACAATCTCGAATCGAATAATGACAAATATTCACCAAGTTATAAGCGAAATAAAAATGAAGTGCATAAATTCAACAGTACTACATATTGTATGATGCGACCCATTACTATGTACAATCGCCAAGGACATATGTTACTGATATTTTCTAAGCTACAATTTTCCTCTAGACGATGAGCTGGTTATAGATATTTTCACATGACGCAGTACTCGACCAGTGATGTGTCAGGTATGATTCCTTATAATTTCCGTTTCCGGACGGTTATGCAGCTAATACGATGGATACGGCTGGGACACTCCCGACCTTAAAGCACTTGATACTTATGTAAGCACATGTTAATATCACACAACCCTAGTTGTGCCCCACGGCCAGTTCGTTAGTATCATATAGCTTTTGTAGCTGATCGTGCGTTACGGCAAAATTGATGATATTTTATCATAAGTGTTCCCGAAGGCGACAGACGCGGCTATGCGCTAGGGTTCATTACAAAGTTCTAGGAGGATTGATAGGCGTTTTATTGGTCACGTGCGACTAAGACAGCACTGTTTCCACTCATGTCAATTTGTGTCATTGGCGACCTTTTATTGGTAATCATTTTTGTATCAACTCGGTTTGCTGTTGATTCATGCGTCGTTTTAGTTAATGTTGAAAGCATGAATTAGGCTCTTGAACATTAACTTGGCGATCGACTTGCAATCGTTGTACTCGCAATGAGAAGGCGACTCCGACGAGTGGCGACACCATCCACTTACAGGTGCGTAATGTAGAAATGCTAAAGTGATAAAAATAGAGATTTTTAAAGATGGAGCCGTTATCAGCGATTGTTTCAGGTTAACGGAAAGTCGGACAGAGACCCACCGAATATATTTGAAAATGTGTTGACGTGTTACAATGGTAACTGGTTTGTCCACTTTCAGGTTGAAAATAGAAATTTTGCAATTTTATGCCCACTGGCAGGTACATGATATTTTGAGGCACGTTTTGACGAACTGTAACACACCGCCGGAAGGTCAGGCAGAGACCCGCCGCATATTGTTGTGTTCGCCAAGAATATGCAAGTTGAATGAGGGTTTGGAATCAAGATAAAAAGAGTAATGCGTTGCGATATTAGAGAGAATTTCCATTAAATTCCGCAACATGTAAACATAAAACCGACACAAAATGGAGGGACAACCTTTATAGCGGTTTAACAGCAGAACGAATCGTTAGATTCTTTGATATGTCGGCAACACAGTAACGTGAAGAACTTCCGTCGAAAGTACTCCCAGAAAACGAATGAATGGTTGCAATATTCCTGCTCTGAGGATATTAAGATTGTCGAAAAGTGAACATGCACATTTGTTGTATCCCTCGTGCGAACGAGAAGGTTAGACAAGATTTAATGGTAGCTATAAGTCTACCCAAAGAGCACAGTGGCATATAAGACAGACATGTAAGAGACTCCGCTAGAAATAGTGAGAAGTCATAAACACGAGAATTTTAGTGCTTTTAGCCCATTTCGACGATTTTCGTCAAAATTACGGCTTTAGAAAAATTCGCTCGGAAAAGTGGGCGACTGGAGAATGATATGGCAAGGTTCACGTAAAAATATGAATCATACATCTCGAAATTAAAGTAGCGACCTGATTACCTATCGTTTGGCTGGAAATGGCCAAATGACATAAACAGCCCAACTTAGCGTAAGTTGATATTAAATTGGAAACCAATGAAGGTTGAGATGGTGATAACTCGGTCGCTCATTGCACCGATTTCGCTATAGCCGACCTTGTTGACAAGACTGCGAAATTCTGCATCGAAAAGCATTCTGGATCCATGTACGATTTCGTGACCGATAACCGAATACAGATCGTCAAAACGGTGTCCGGTAGTCCCAGTAACCAAATATAATTTTAACAAAGTTATTGGTATACTTTTGATTAAAAACAAAAATGAATATTAACTAGGTTGCTGCTTTCCCTTGTAGATATGATACTTTCGATTTTAGTTACCCTAAAACTAACTTCAAGTAGCTTTGCTATTCATTCGGTTAACGGTCAAAAGGACTTCTATCGTCGGACGGTCATAATTTTGACCTTTTATACATTGGCAATGTATCAGTGTCCCTTTCTGGTCGATGTCCGTGACATCCTACGGTTTTCTAGAAAAATAAGTGCTGATCCTCTTTGACTCAACTTATGGTCATGACGCATGCACATATACTGACAGATAGAAACGAAACAAATAACAGAAAAAGCATAAAAGCGATTAAACATATGCATTGAGACACAAAAGCAAACGCGCACAAAGTATAGCCACGACGCCGTTGGGTGGGTATTTGCAATCAACATGCCGTGTTTTTCGCTCGATCGCGTAATTTATGGGTATTTTCGAAGTCTCTCCCTATCATTAACTTTAATGCAGATGACGGCGAACATAACGGGCCGGCACAGCCTTGTTACAAATGCATACATTTTTCAGTTAATGCACTTGCAGCGTATTCTTGGGTTAATATTGTACCAATGTAACGGTCGGTTCGAACAATTTCAATATTCTCTTTTGTGAATACAGATGCAGTGTTCAATGTAGTTAGGTAGAAGGTTTCAACATCAAACCTGCTGAGCTCGCTAAACTAATGTTCCAAAACTGCAGAATGTTCGGTGCTTATAAAACAGTTTTAGAAAACACAAGGCTGATGACAAATTTTATATCGCAAAACCAGTTTACAGAATCGACTAGTTTCTTTTGATACAATTCCCTGAAACCAATTTTCTTTGAGTTTTCAAAAAACGCAGATTCCTACTTCCACTTTACGTGTTGACGATTGGCTATAAAATGTAGAGAAACAAACTGTGTATTTACAGCGAAGGTCCCACCTATAAAATCTTGTTGTTTCTAAATATAGCAACAAAATTTATAAATTAAATATTTCCGTCTTTAAAGATTTATTTATAAGAAATGTTTTCTTTTCGCTAATAAACCTCATTTTAAAATTCTACGCGTGTAGACCTGAGTATGTTTGAGATTATATTGAGCATAACTGTTATATAATATGCTCCCAGATCGATTCGAAATAAGGAAAGGGTTTAAATTAATGTTATTCACCAAGTGAGCAGAGGAGTGCAAAAAGTGCTAGAAATTCTTAACGATTGTTTCCTGCGCACGAAAAGTTTCTTTGCCATTCAACTGCACTTAAATAATTGCGCACTGCCGCTCTTTGCGCCACAGTATGCGAATATTATAGCATATTACGTAGCTGCGTTGGGACGTAGTTTGTACAAAACAATTTTGTTTGTTTCGTTGTCTACCGCACACGGCTTCTAGTCAGCAATGAATACACAAGGTTCTGGTGCAGATTGTGGATTGGAGTGGGGGTTAGGGTCCCTGCGGCTCTCTATCTGAACCTTATTTATCGCCCGCAATGGAGCCTAGGGGAACCAGTAGACGATTTGGCAATCCGCCAACACTATATGACGGAGGGACACACCGTCTTCCCCATCTGAATCCGTTCTTGCTTGTAGTTGGTATTATTTTAATTTCTTCAATATTGTTTTTTAAATTCAACTCAATAGGAGAGTAGTTTCCTATAAAAAATAATTAAAACCGGCTAAAAATGAAGAGTGTTCCTCACAAACATTTAAAGAACTCGGTTGTTGCTCTTTAAAATATTTTTAATTTACCATTTTCTAAAATCGAATACATACTTTCGCGAACGTAATAGCATATGCAAACATAATCAAATACATAAATTTTTCTTTGTTGTTAGGCAGATCGGCAGAATAGCTGAAATTGTGCATCCAAACTGATAGGATGATATTTATCATGCACATGCGGACAATTTACATTTGGGGAGGGGTGGTTGGCCAGGTGAGGTGGGGCGTGTTCATGTATTAATTTTTGAGGGGGACAGAAGAAAATTTGTGAAATTTACAAGTTGATACACCTCATGAGCTAAACATCGAAACTGTTACGGGCATAGTGCGGTGGAACCTTCTTGCGTATACCAATGATGTATGTAACCCCGCACACGAGTAAATAAGTGATATCGCTACAATATCGCATCCAAACTTGGGCCAAACCTGTATAAGAACCAATTATTCGTTGGTTATGCCCTGAGCGCGATGTTAGAAGACGCTAGTTTTGGAGCATATATAGCAAATGTATCCTGTTTTCGACAAGTTTCGGCACAGCATTACAGCTATGTGGTAGGACCTCAGTGGCTAACCAAGAGTTATCCGAAGATAGGAACAGAGTAAAAATATTGGTACCGTGGGTCGTATTTTACAAAATGTCGTTTCGACTGTCGCTAAAACTACAATCTCTACAGAGGTAACGACAATTTCGGAAATTCTTAACAAGCATCACTGATTGCGACATCCAGATACACAAACCGAAGTACGTTATACAGTAACTATGTTTTAGTTCAGACAGATCAGTTAACTAATTAGCGTTCCCGCAGTACAAATATTTTCCAAATACTTTGAGAAATATTAATTGAAGGTGAAAATTACGTTAAGCATGTGATTCACATCTCATGTGTTCACCATATTCACTGCAATTTTTGTTAGTTTCTCGATTGAAACGACGCCTAACTATGCAAATCGATTACGACAAAACTTGTTACATAACAATCAGGCTAAATCAGTATTGTTCGGTGCCAGGCGAACTTTGTGAATGCCTAAGAGCTCAATGGATTTCAAACACTGAGTTTTTGCGTTTCTAGGTGCTTTCGTGGTCAGCGATCCTCACTTTTGTCCAAATATATAAAAGCTGCCTGCAGCCATGGCTTTGCTAGCATTAACGATGTACATCGATGAAGCCAGAAGTAGTGTTCGCTTTTTACACCGAGCGAAGTCTGATCCAACAGCCGCTCCACAAGTTCATCCATCCGTGAGCGTCGTTTTCGAAGAATTTGATTGACTTCAGCATTTGCTTGACTGGCCAGATGAGACGTAGAGAATGTTGTATCTGATCAAGTGCTAATTTGATAGCCTTTCCGTTTACATGTTACTTGATGACGAATAGCTTTATTAGCGACATCACAAACCGTTATCATAGTGGTTGAACCCTGCTGGTACTTTTTCGATCTGATGTTTGTACATGTGGGTCCTAAACCAAGTTCGACATCTCCAGCAATAAAAAGCAGATATCTAAGGCTTGCATGTTTGATATACTATTGATAAAACTGAAGAGTTCAAACGATATTGTGATTAAAGTGTAAAGACCAGCAGTGAGCGATTGAATGTAGCTTGCCACATCTGTTGACTGAGGTGCAATTGCAACTAATGAGTATATATTGTTAAACTAATGAAGCAGCATCACTAATATTGGATTTATTTAACCGATCGTGGTTTCCTGTACTTTGTTATGGAAAACGGTTGATTCAATATATTGACCGTATATACGGCGTTGCCATTCACCAGTCTTGTCATTGGATTAGTTGTTGAACCAACAGTGACCCCCGTATATTCTTTTGCTACTTGTGAATATGAATCAACCTGCACATACCATCGGCAGCCTGAGCTAACTTGCGACTGATATAAGCCTGATGTTGATTTTGTCTAGTGACCAACCTCGATTTAATTACCAACAATATGATGATACGAATTAACACGGCTTGAATGTACGCCATCTTCTTCAAAATGAACTATTGAATGCTCATTGAATTATGGCCGTACCTTGTGTACAACTAAATATTTATGGTCCGTCATGAGTAGCAATAACTTCACGATGAAATTATCAATCAGTGAATCAATAGCCAATGATTTTATTCAGTTATTGATTTTTAGTCATCCAATTTTCGTCAGTCTAATTTTCGGTGAAGTGGCCTCGCATAGTTCAACATCAAAATTAACTGATTGATCAATATCATTCTTGAATCAGACTGTGTTTTAGCGCCTGATTCGGATCGCATCGGGTTTCTTAAGCAGACTTCACCAAAATTTCGTGGAAAACACATTAAGTTTAACAACGACAGTACGATACTGCTTCGGAGAAGCGCATTGGTTCCGGAAGCAAACTGATTGACTGCTGATATGAACTTGCGTCAAGCTTTATACAAGGTGTTTCAGAAGTAACTACCCACTGTTTGATGCTAACTATCGGTTGACTGGGCAGAGGTAGCTCCCCAGTTTTTTGTATAATTATAGACAAGTATTAAAAGTTTACTTACATTATTAATAGTACAACTAATTAACAGCTCCGTCTGTGCACCGCCAAAGCTGAATGCATTTCTCCAGGTCGGGGATGGTACAGATCGAAAAACTTTGGCGCATAAGTCCACTGGAATTTCATAAAAATTGGCATGATTTTATCCTGTCCATCAATTCTAGAGGGTCCTTCTGCTGTACTTCTTGATAAACATCTTCTTTCAGAACACCCCAAAGAAAGAAGTCAGGCGGACTTAAGTCTGGTGACCTAGCTGGCCACTCGATGGCACCTCTGTGGCCGATCCATCGATTCGGGAACCTTTCGCCCAGGTAACGTAGTGAGCTGGGGCTCCGTCATGCATTAAAAAAGGTCCTCGGTTGCGATTTGCGGGTAGGCATTCACAGATAAAAGTTCCAAATAGCTGGTTTTATTGACATTTCCGTCAAAAAAGAATGGACCAACGATGCCTTGTGAACAAATTCCGGCCTAGACACAGACTCCAGGGGCGTTGACCTCTTTGTTAATCGTGACATGTGGATTGTCTTCAGACCAATAAACACAATTATGGCGATTAACATGACCATTGAGCTTGAAAACCGCCTCGTCGGTCCACAAAATGCGATCAAGGTCCAACGCACTGCTTTCCACCATGTCCATAAATGTCTCACAAAACTGGACTCTGCGATCGAAATCATCATCAGAGAGTCCATGGATAAGACGGGGTCGAAAGGGCTTCAAGTTAAGCTCCTTGTAAAGGCGCCAAACGGAAGTATGTGGACTACCCAGCTGGAGGGAAGCCCTTCGAGTTGACTGTTCGGGGCTCCTGGATACCGCAGCGCTTAATGCAGCTTTCTGGTCCCCACTTGTGGCAGACTTTGGACGACCCGGCATCAGCCGTTCCGCTATACTGCCGGTGTCCTCGAATCGAGAAATAATATCAGCCATCGTCTTGCGAGTAGGAGGTATTGAGTCGAAATGATTTTTCCACTGGCGTGAGACTTCGGCATAATTTCCGTATTTATAGTAAAGTTTTACAACACAGATTTTTTCAGGCAGAGATCGTCGTGGGGAATCCATGGTATAAACAGTATATATTTATAATAACCTTAAATATTAAAAACAGCGATAAACAACCATTGCGAAATATTACGCCAGAAGATATTGATTGTCAAAGTGTGGGTAGTTACCTCTGAAACACCCTGTATAACAAATATCATCGTATGATGCAATTCAACATTGTCCTCAGAGTTTCCCTTCGATGTAAATAACACGTGGTAACACAGAAGCGTTCGATATACCTGTATTTGCTCAAGGCTAGCGAAGGGAAAAATGTAGTGACAGGGACAATTGAAAACTATGTAATTCTGGCACCAAGTTGATATGCATAATACAATATTTTGTTATATTTGTAGCATCTCACTACATTAGCATATATAGCGTAGCTGAGCACCCTGTAAGCGGGGCCTGTTATGCAATGGTAGCGCGCTAGTCTTGCAAACTAGAGGCCCGGGTTCGAATCCCGGCTGGTCCAATGAATGATCGCTCGTGGATCTTTTCATATCTGCTGACGCAATCAAATGGAATTTCTTTAAACAAGTATTAAAGACCATGATTATCTTCAGCTTAACCACATGCAACTTAAAACTGCATGGGGGTGCGTGTCGTGCTGCAGCCACCTGCATTTTAGGGGTTGGAGAATTCTATGAACCTACCATTTGATGAGCATAATTTCCTGGCGAGTTAGTGGTCATATTGCGTTCCCCTGTGTTTCGTGGTGGCGAGAACATTGCTGCGCCTTGAACTCTTTAGGAGCATTGGAACCGCCACGAAATTCAGGTCGGGACGGAATTGAGCCGTGAGATTCAGAGGAAATCTGCGACATTATTTTTAGCTGCCTGTGTCATATTCTTGAGTCAATATTATCAACACTTGATTAAACTTAGTTTTTTCCGCAGCAATGTCTGGGTGAAGCTAGAGAGGAACTTTAAGCTTGTTTGGCATGCTAAGAGTCGGAAGCTGATCAGATTTTCTCTGCCAACCATTGTGTACTTAACATACATATAATTAACCCGCAACAATTTGACAATACATTCCCAGATATACATTCGCACTTCCGAGTATTGTCAATTGACAGAAATTAAAAGAATAGATTCCCCAGAGAATTCTCACAATATAGTCTATTTTATTCCTATTATATTGCGCAAAAACATATATCTTTTTCGTAGCAGTTGCAATACATTATCAGCCCAATATTAATTTATTCGCTTCAGCTATCAAACGTGCGGCAATTAAGGCTGCTACAAAGTATGCAAACAAATATCTATTTTTAGATTACCAAAACTATAATATATAGTTTGCAGTAAATAATTCTAGATAGAATACCAGTATTCGTCTACACATCGCAGACTCTGTCTGGCGATGATATAAATTTTTTTCAGAATCAATATTGGGTAATATCTATAATTTATTGCATTCATATCAACAAATATTCAGTATCAACCAGACTTAAAAATCAATATCACAGTACTTTAATATGTCACGGTTCGCCTGAGGTCTTCAGTTCGGTCGCGTCTTTATTCGTTCATTCGAACTTGGCTCTCGTTTGACCGCTAAATTGGTTGCCACAGCGATAGTACAGGACGCTCACACTTGAATCCAGTCCTACGTTCGAAGTCGTTGACAGGTCAGACTATATAACCATGCAAGAAAGGACACACACGCTGAAAAAAAATCAAACGTAACGTTTAGTGAACGAACTACACCCAACAGAACGCGGTTCTAGCGGTGCACCGATGTTTATAGCATGATCTGTCACCGAATTTGCATATTCGAGGGATTTATGCTAATTAGAGACAACTAGCATTATACGTTTGCTATCATGGCTCGATAATATATTTGTCCCCAAGGTACCCGCAAGACTTACGCCCCGTTCTTCAGTTGTAACTGCGGAATCGAATCTATTATTCTAAAACACGCAGTGGTTAGAGAATGGGACATTCACCATCACTACCTCATCCTGGGAAATGAATTGTCCTGTTGGGTAAGTGTACTAATGGGAAATTAATCAGCCGTATTTTGAGCAGGCAACTACTTATGATTTTCGCTAATATAAGCACTCATCATTTTTAGTTACATGTTATATATAAAATTGATATTAAAAATATATTCATGAGCCATACCATGCTCCTCTGTGGATATTTTTTCGTGCAAAAATGGAAAGGCCAACATGTACATTTATAAGGGGTAAAGATGGATAATGGTTAAGTGGTTATAGTTGTTGTTGTTATTTACGACAATTATGCATGATTTGCATAATTTACCCTAACTCCTACGTTTTGTTTGCTCATAGTTGGGCTTTGTTTGTAGTTTTACGGTCAATAGCTGCGATCGGAAGCTAAGGACGTAATTTGTGTTACATTTGTTCGTTTCGTGTGTAAAACTGGCGTACAGCGGATAGCGTACCGTACAACCGAGCGATCAGAAAGACTGTGCTTTTATATCGTATCGATATTGCTATTTAACCGTGGCATTATAACTGTTTTAAAATAAGCACTTTTCACTAAGCGTGTCATGATACAGTTTTGAAACGAGAAAGAGTATATAAGGGAGCATAGGTTGGCTTACATCATACAGACTCTGACATTTATCGAATCTAGAACTGTGCACAGATATTCGTGCCTGTAAATATGTATAATAACCCGGGCCATATATAACTTAACCCCACTCGGCATGCTACTGGCCACATACACGGACCACATCTAAGGCGATGAAGCTTCTTCGTCTCATAATTTACAGATAGTTGTCATAACTAGAAAAAGCACACCCCATCTTAATAGCCAAATTAATAACAAATACTATCTAAATCGTCTGATCTTTACTGATAATTGTTAATTTCCATCTTCTTATGTTTTGCCACGTTAAAATTGTATTATATTATGCAAAAAGTGTGCATACGAAACCTATTGCTGTACAAAATGAGGATTTTATATGAATCCAGAGTGGAACGTAGGCGTGTATCTCTACCCATAGCTTAAATATTTTCATACCTAAAAGCCCGTTAGGCTAGAAATATGGTATATGCTAACCCTTTAGAGTGTTATACTTTTCCTCGCCAACAGTTTTATACACATCTAAATACGTACAATCGTATACATATAAGCATGGGCGGTGATTTCGGGGGGGGGCGTAATTGAGAGGGTTGCATTCCCCCAGAAATCAAGATCTGTCAATAAGAACTAACGAAAAATTATGCTCATCCCTCACTACTTTTTAGGGATTGCAGTCCGTGCGATTCCGGGGGGAGGTGAGGGGGTTGCATCCATCCCCCTCAGAAATCGTGATCCGAGGATAAGAACTAAAGAAGAATTATGCTCATCTCCCCGTATTTTTAGGGATTACCGCCCCTACATATAAGTTTAATCACATCTGCACCAAGCACTTACCCAAATGCACCAGCCTGTTCTATAACAATTGATGCTACAGCAGAACTATTGTCGCTTTTCAAAAGTGGCGTCATTGTCACCTTGATTTATCTGGCATTTTTCAATTTTCTAAATAGTATGTATGACTTGACACATTTTTTGAAAATGTATACTTCTATTTAGCTTCATAAGCATTTTATACATAATGAAGTGTGGAAACCTAGTATCTATTAAAGGTCCAAGTTTTAAACTACTTGCACAATGTAAACGACAAATTTACCATAATAAATATGCTAATATTTAAGCAAAGCCATCAGAAAATTTGTGCGAGTCACGTGTCCCGTGTAATCTGAGGTACCTTAAAACTTTCAAACAATCGAAATATTTGAAATATGTTAAATTTTTTCGAACAAATACTAAAAGTTTTCAAGGCATTCCATGTTCGTGTTATTTTGCGCAAAATATTTTCTTCAAGAAAATTGATCTCAGAAATTTTAAATCACTAAAGTGAGTTAATCTGTAATATTTTCAAACTTTACGCCATCAGTAGTGCCTTTGCTTCATTGATAACGTTTTTAATAAAACATTTGATTAGCTAATCAAACGTATTGCTTTTATATATAAACCTGCTGACTATGCCAATTGGCTTACTAAATTTCTAGTGGCTGCTTAACGATATTTTGCATTGAGTTTTGATATTCGTTATATGTTTTATGTGTTCGTCATTATTTTATTTAGGGTCTTTCCATAATTTGCTAGCATTTCGGTTCAAACGATATTACGTTAATTTAACTATACTTATTTTTACACTTAAATATGACACTTCATTCTATAAACGAAGCCGCGTCAGAACCGGACAAGCAACCTGACAACAATTATAAACGTAAAGGCTATCGAGGTAGCAATAACTCTAACACCGTTAGAGCTGGATCGCTAACGCTTCTTACAATTACCGATGACCTGTTCATTCTAATTTTACGTCGACTTGATATTTGGGATATATTCCGAATGCGTCGCGTTAGTCAGCAACTGCGTAATCGAATTTTGCAAACCGCAAAGTATGCATTGGGTCCAACGTTTTGTGTTGATTCCGTGTTTAACGAACCGCTACTACGACAACTTGGATGGTGGCGTGGACGCTATTTGAATGACGGAAGTGTTTGGCATGGTCCGCGCTGCAAAAATAAGACAGGTAAATAGGCACTGCTGTTGGGATTAGTGTGTATATGGTTTTCATCCGAGTAAATTCGGGGGTTCCCTGTGGTATGAAATATTGACAGAAAGGTAATCTACAATTTGTGAATGAGATCTCGATCTATGGTTATTCGAGAAACTATAACAATCACAAATATAGCACGAACATGTCCATCTCTACCGGTGGTTCTCAGAAATTATTGTCATTATAATACCACCTGAGTTTCTTGTGCCACAACGGTATATTTAATACGCAAGCAGGGCTATTTCTCCAAATAATCTGCAGCGGGTGTCAGGGTGCAGATAGCAAACTTTAATACATATAGCAAATATATCAAGGTTTTTGGCTACATTCACACAATTCTCGAATGCACGAATACAACAAAATTTATGTTGTTGGTTAAACTTATACGCGAATATAAATAATATTATAATATGTAACGAAATTTTCCAATAATATATTACAAAATTTTATAAAAAAATTTGTAACATACCTTTCATTTCTTTTTACGTAACATTAATTTTGAAATGTTTTTACACTGAGACATTATCCGTCACCCACTGGTCAACACTGTAACCTATACGCAAAAATATTCCGTTTCAATACGTGTGAAATTA
The DNA here is from genome assembly GCA_030248225.1 of Trileptium ribeirensis. Taxonomy (NCBI): domain Eukaryota; kingdom Metazoa; phylum Nematoda; class Enoplea; order Enoplida; family Thoracostomopsidae; genus Trileptium; species Trileptium ribeirensis. Next base: position 29,602 of record JASANE010029953.1, on the reverse strand, counting down.
AAGCAAAAAATCGGTTTGGGAACTGTTTGTACTTCGACAAGGTACTATATGCTTCGTGGGGTTTACACAATTTTTCAAATGTTTTGTTACGTCAATGATATCAAAATGATTGGACGTGTTACAAAGGAATGTCTGTACATGTTATGTGTCTTGTTTTAACAGTGTTTAATATGAGAACTTCCCAAAGTTGAATGTTTTTAGTATGCAATTACGCATTAGCAGTGATACAGTGTGGCTTATGTTTAGTTATTTCAAATGCAGTATCAGATTTTTTGGAAACACGAAAAATGGTAAATGGCTGACTTTTCCAAATTTCAAAAGTGTTAGACTAGAACATTTGGCATTTTAAGTTTGTCCTGGTACAAAACGGGTGACCACTGATTCGCATTGCATCCAAAAGTTTTGGGCTTTCTGCTTTAATTTTCATTGGTAATTTATGCTTCACCTGGCAAATGTTACAGTTGACGTAAAAAATTTTTCTAATATTACCATTCCAAAACTAAATATTGAAGATATATTTGTGATATTACTGAAGTGATTTGTTAACTGTCTTAGCTTTTTGCAATGAAAACAGTTTTCGCAATTTTGACAATTTTAAATTTAGGATCCACCGCATGAACTACCATTATGACTTCTTTAGGCAAACGTGGGTGTCACCTGGATTCAAGTAATATGCCCTTTGGTTCATTGGCTCTGAAATATTTTGAGCGAATAACGAAGTCAATGCCGATTATCTTATATTACAGATTTTTGAAGCATAAGGTTACAGTATACTTGTAGTTTATGCTTTTGAAGAATACTAATTGGTGTGTCATAATCAAACTTAATTTCATTATTTTGTGATCTACAATCAAAATACTTTCACGTAGTTTAAGAGAAGTTTTGTCGACTTTTGCACGAGCAGATATTCTTTTAAAGTTACAGATTTGAATTTTAAAAAATATCTGGCGGTGCAAAAAATCAAAGAAAGTTGTCTTAAATTTCACGCAAGGTATTTTGAGTGAAGCTCCTATAGTTATATTCGTTAAATATTTGTGAACGTGCCTACATACGCTCGAGTTTAAAATATAAATTCAGTATTTATCAAATCGCAACAATAGAACCAACGTGATAAGGTCTTCAAACACTTTTATCATTAGTGCGGTGATATTTTTATATTGTCAGTATACGTTGGTACGACCATTTATTTGCTAGAAATAAATTCATTCAAAATGCAAAAATACAGGTTCAGCCGGGAATCGAATACCCAATCTTCAGATACATATGCCGGCGTACTTTCGTTAAGGCGTACTATGTTATATTGCGGGTCGTTTCAACTGCGGTTTGCGTTTTCAAAAAAGTTTGGGCCTAGAAGTAAATCTTAATCTTCATAAACTGGGCCATACAAAACGTCGCTCGCAACTGTATACGGTGCTAAAGTAACATGGTTAAAATTATGAACTGTAAGCTACAAGCATTTCGCAGCATAGAGATGGATTAAAACCAGGAATCGAGACACTGCTAAAACTATTCATATGCAAACAATTACAGGATATATATGGCCGAGCTAAACATATTTTGAATATCCCGGTTTATTATATCTACTATCAAACAAAGGCATTACGAATTCAAAACGATACTAGGCAGTTAATAGTTTTAATATCTATTTAATCTTCGCTAATCAAACTAAAGTTGTACAAAAAATAGCAAAAAATCGAAAACTGGCATGTAGTTGCTAAAATAATAATCAGATCATTAACTGTACAGTATAAAGCTTTATCGCAACATAAATTATTCAGGTGAAACCGTGCCCATCGGAGCAAATACTATGCGCCGAACACTCATCAGTATATTTGAGCAGATCTTAGCAGTAATCGGCGGTCCTAGTTTACGACGTATTTATCTGGGTTCGGACGTAATGTTCGACGACGAAACTCTCAGCCGCCGTTTTGTTGGAGGCTCGAATTTTTTTTGGACACTCAATGCGCACTGCAAATATTTGCAAAGTTTAACCATCGAAGCTAAAATTGAACTACAGCCTGGCTGTCTTGCAAGTTTAGCTCAGGCGCTACCCAGACTTCGGCGATTATGTGTTTACATCGGACTAGATGGTGAGCGACTACACGACGCTGACTCGTGTGGACTAATTGAGCTACGATATCTGGAGTCCTTGAAGCTGCGCATAGTTTCGCGAACAAGCAATATCATTACAATATTTGATTTATCAAAGGCGCTGACTGAGCGTAATGGCACTAAATGTGGCCTGGTATGGCCATATATAAACGAGCTAGTTATTGACGCATACGGTTACCAAATAAAATCTAAAGCAATCGAAGCCATATTTCGTTGCATATCATCTCAGCGTCTGCGTAGTCTGTGCCTTAAATTTGGGAGCTATTCCGATGCTGAATGCGCACAGAGTGGTGATAACGATATAAACGAAGAGTACGTAAATGATTGGCAAATATCTCTGACAATAGAAATGGAAAACAAGCGCCGCCAATGGTTATCAACAATCTTTCAACGTTTTCCAAATATTGAAGCGTTTTCATTTGGATGTTATGAGCGGTCTAATCTTGTCCCGCAATTTCTCGATGCCCTAGCCACGTTTTATAGACATAGGAATCGTAAGATTTGTGTTGGTCTTAGACAGATAACATTGCATTCTCAAATTTGTAACCAAGAAGTATTTGAAGCTATATCAATCAACATACCATTTATACGCAAACTAGGCTTCGATATTTACAAAGAACATTGGACAACACCCAGCGATTTCAAAAAATGGACAGCTGTGGCTAAGTAAGTTAAATATTAAAATAACGGAAAACGGTAGCCGAAAATGTGGTACACTGATTGCATTAATATGCTGCACTTGTATCAAAACCCTTTTATTTAGGGTAAAATCCATTCAATTTCTGAGTTTTAGCGTCTATTTCTTTGCAATGGCTACATAAAGCTTTTACAGTACAGATATCACGATAGGTACAATGGTCGTGGCACTGGCTTCACGCCAACATCCAAACCTAATATCCTGCAGTGTGGTGACCAAAACCCCTACATTGAACTCAAAGCCAAATCAATCTAACCTAAATGGATGTTATGTTTCAGTGGATAAGTATAAGTATAAAAGCTGTACGGCATATATAAGTGTCAGAAGACGCTAGTGTAGGCTGAACTTTTGTTTCCTAACTATGGATGTGGATTCGACATCGGGTTTTAAAAAATAGAATAGTTATTGGGCGCAGGTTAAGTTTAGTCGCGCATTAAGATGTTGATGTAAGACAGGTCCGATTTTGTTACAATCTGCCGCGGCACTAAAGCAAGTTTGTGAAACAACGGTTCGTTATTGGGACATTTTTGAGCCAAGCCAGGCCTTACAAATATATTAGCCAATGGTAAAGTGCGGCTGCCAAAAGCTCACAAGGGGCGGAATTGGCTCTAAAGGCCAGAACTATATGACGATATTGGAAAATCACGAAAAAATGAAAATTGATCATACATATAGTTGTATAGTCGTAAAACATCATTCCAGCTACAATAGTATAATTTTCATGTAAGCAAGAGAGTGTTTTACATAAATACTAGCTTGGCATTTAGAAGGCGCCTAAACAAAAATTTTGAAATAGTGATATTTAGCTGTTTTACCTGTATTTATGCGAGTTACTGTAAGTACTTGATTTTTTGGGTCGAGAGCTAATAATTTACTCTGTAACACAATGTCCTACACTCAACGAAGTAAATATTTTTCAGTAGTCTGCCGTGCATATATAAACCCAAACCCTGACATGCAAACATCCCGGCTTTTACAAACGTACCATCATAGCTTAACTATTTATTTTATGCATGAAGGGCCGGATTTGGCTGAACCTTTTTGTCACGGGCCGGAAGTAGCTTTATGACAGAATTCGGCCCAAGGTACATAATATTTTAAGGCAAATGGTGTGTAATCTCTAAGTTGAGCCCCGCATAAGGCGACAACCATGTGCTCCCTAAAGGTGACATGGGCCAGGATTTGTATATATATCTCGACTTTCTGTGGCAACGGGTTGGTTGAACAACACACTGCTTCACACAAAAAAAATTAAAACTAATTTATCTGTTATCGCCAACAACTTGGTGTTAGTAAACCAATTTAGCTCAAATTGGGCAGATCATGTAAAACTCAGTAACCTAATTGTGGCAGAATAATTGTTTATATAATAAATAAAATAGGTACATTGCGTATTTTATGAGCAAATATGCGCAGAATTTTGCCATTGCATATATCACCTGTTAATGGCTGGTATGAGTCGGATAAATTTTTTACATTGTATAAGCTACTAAGTTAACGCCGCGTAATTTATCTCTATATTTAATGTCTTCTCACGACGAGTAAGAAGACTCAACATCGATTTATAACCGCTTACATAGATTATAGTCGCGCGATATACCAACAGAAAAGTTGAAGTTTTGAAGACTGTATCCACAGCTTTATTGCCCTGCATAAGTGTATCCACAATTTTATTGGCGTTTTGACAGATAAGTTGAAATTTGAACAGTGCATACACAGTGTTATTGGCTTACATAGACTTATAATCGCTTACATAGAATTATAGTCGCGCGATATAACAACAGAAGGTTGAAGTTTTGAAGAGTGTATGCACAGCTTTATTGACTTACATGCGTGTATCTACAGTTTTGTTGGCGTTTTGACAGATAAGTTGAGGTTTGAACAGTGCATCCACAGTTTTATTGGTTTACATAGACTTATAATTGCTTACATAGACTTAAAATCGCGCGAAACATAAATAGATAAGTTGAAGTTTTGAAGAGTGTATCCACAGCTATATTGGCTCACATCGACTTATAATCGTTTACATAAACTTATAATCGCGCGATATAACAGATAAGTTGCACGTTTGAAGAGTGCATCCACAGTTTTATCGGTTTACATAGACATATAATCGCGCGACATATCAACAGATAAGTTGAAGTTTTGAAAATTGTATCCACAGTTTATTCGTGTTTTTACAGTAAAGTCGAGCTTTTGAAGAGTGTATCCACATTTTTATTAGCGTTTTGACAGTTAAGTTGACGTTTGAACAGTGTATCCACAGTTTTATTGGTTTACATAGACTTATAATCGCTTACATAGACTTATAATCGCGCGATACATCAGCAGATGAGTTGAAGCTTTGAAGATTGTATCCACTGTTTTAGTAACGTTTTGACAGTTAAGTTCACGATTTAAGTAGTGTATGAACAGTACTATTGGCTTACACACACTTATAATCGCTTACATAAACTTATAATCGCGTGATATATCAACAGATAGGTTAAAGTTTTGAAGAATGCATCCACAGTTTTATTGGCTTACATAATTGCGTGACATATCAACAGATAAGCTAAAGTTTTGAAGAGTGTATTCACAATTTTATTGACTTTTTCCTGACACAGTAAATTCTCCAGCCAAACAACTTTATTTTAGCTGTGAAGCAAGTTGGCAAATTAAAATCCCGAAGCAAGTTTTGTGGTTATCCTAGTATTCCGGAAACAAAGTAACGATTTTAGCTCGTATGTCGCTTCATTTTCCTTCTGCTATCTGGCTACTCACTTAACCCGATTTTAACATTCTACAACTTGTTGAATATTCTTCCAACAGACGCTTTAATGTGAGACATTATCTTGGTGCAAAAAAAGTTTGAAAATCTTGAATGTACATATTATGTTTTGTATGTTATTGGCGCATATAAAAGGTTTCATTCCGTTTCTTGTTTTAGGACACCAGTATTTTACCGCAATCTGGAAGGCTGAATTATGTGTTAGATTATATGCACAGATTTTCATTTTATTAATTTTGGTGTGAATAAATGTTTCCTTGTCGTTTCATACTGATAAACGCATTAGCGTATTTGTAACCAGCTATAAAATCGCACACTTCATTTTTTTATTAATAACAATGCGTTTCCAGAAAGACTAGTATATTTTGGATAATATATCGTTCAATCGAAATGATTATAGTTAGCAATAGTGCATGATAAATTTGTAGAAGAGTATAACTTTTGATCATGCTCCTATAGTTGCCACTATTCCTTGATGTGGTACTTTTCGTCCTACCCCTCAATGGTTACAAGATATACCCTCCAATGTTTTCTGGATGGTATTCACCATACCCCAGATGAAAATTCTTATGGGCTATCGAATACACCTCAGGGTTATGAGCGACAGTGTGGCTACAAACTCCCAAAAAACGATGAGGCGAGTCCCAAATAACGCTAGGGAGTGATTATAAATACCCCCGTGATCCTTGGGAGTACACGTACAATTCTTGGGGGAGGGGAATAGACACAAAAATTGCATGTCATCGGATAATTCAAAGTACATGAGAATGACAGTGTCACTTATGCAAGATTATAGTAATGCAATCTTGTTTTTAGTTTTCGCAAAGTATGCAATCATTATTCCAAATTAAAATCTTACAGGTCTTGAAATTTTGTTGTACGAAGACAATTTAAACGCTATTGCAAGAGCAAAAGCACCGGCACATTTTTGTTAAAAACATCTTTATATTCTTATCCAAAGCTAGGTAATATCAATATGACACCGAATAAAAGTTTAAAGCAAAACCTCTTCTTGACACAGGTTCTTGCGGTCAACGTCCCGCGTTTATTTTGAGCTAATAGTAAAAAATATAGCACATATTTGCTCAGACAAAACATCAACTTTATGTCCGCATAAATTTGTGTACCTTGCAGTATTGGACAAACTCAAGCCGGCTATGAATCGAATGAGAGTGGTAATGATGACAGCGGGATACGCCAATCTGAGCGATATAAGAGCTATTGCTCGGTTCCTTAAGAAATGTCGCAAAGCAATCAAGTAATAACGCCCGTTCAACTTTTATCTCTCAACAAACTCACTTAGTACAACACAACACAACGTGCTTTGGGTTCATTTAGACACGATGTTTGTGAAAGATTTTAAAGTAACATAAATTTACAGAACTATCGTCACTCTTAGTATTATTTGAATGTTATAAATGAATACTTTGGCACGATCAGACCGTAATTATTAACCACTAACAAATTATTTGCAGCCTCAAAAATCGTTGTTATCTCGATGAGCTTTCGATAAAGTTCTATTCAACGTGGTCCAACGAAGAACACATGATTTTAAGTAGAATTATCGACAACTTGCCGGGCGTTAGCAAGATATACATCGGCACAGATTTACGTTTCGAATTAGTCGATAGCCTGGTATCTCGTCCCGATCTGCAACATCTCACTTTCCTAGCTAACGTTTGGGATCGCAACAACTCTCGAGCGTCTAATCTGAATTCATCCGTTGCGCTAATTCAGCACTGCATGATCGCTCGTGTTACTTCTAAAAAGCCGAAGGGAGCCTATATGGCCAAAAACAAGCCTATATGCCGTGAAAAGATCACGATTATTTGGGAAGATTACAGTGAAAAGTCTGTTCCAGCTTCAATACTTCGGCTTCATTTAGCCTCGGAATTTCCTACTGTGCTAGCGCAATTAACAGCTGCTGGAGCGACTATTACTAGTTCCAGCTGCACAGATGAATTTATTCCTGACTTAAACAGATCAAATTGCTCAGTGGCTTTGATCATAGAAGGTGACGCGAACTAAACGTGTTTCAAACCATTTTGACATTGGATCGTAGATGCACAATAGTTAAATTTTGTTTAGAAATAGTAAAACGAATTGTTGCTAAAATAATTTGTGACACATGAGCATAGAACTCGAAGTAGTTCTAGTATCAATCAAAATCTCACATTTTCTTAACAAGCACAACTGATGAATAACTAACCCGGCTGAAGTTGAAGGGTCTTATGGTATATACTCGACAAGAACAGTTTGCTGCGAAGGAATCTGGGGAACAGCCACGGCTTACTATGAGAATCATATAAGGGCATTAGATTATGGCAAGTTGCAATGGGACTCTGCGGTATAGCTCTTGACCAACAATGTCTACCCATTAGGATAACGCGGCAAAATTTTTAGTCTCGGACGCTGCCGTCAATCTAACCGTCATAACTGGCGACTGACCCGCGCTCAAGCCCAGCAAAAATTCAACTGCGTTATACCACACTGTTATCATTTTACACCGGAAATATAAAGGCGTATGAATAAATTAGCTCGTGTAGGGCTAATGCTGAGAGTATTGTGTTACTTATTGTGTCAAGGTGGTCATTAATATGTGTCGTACCGTCATTTACGAACGAAACATGTTGTTTCATGGATTTGCTAATTTAAATTAGTGCTTTAAAATATTTTAAACATATTTTAACTATAAAATTGCTTCTGTATTAATTTCAGCGTGCAAAACCATCCAACAGTAATAGGCGTATAAACAGTGTTCACACGTTCAAATTCACCAAAAATTCAAAAACGCGTTCAAGTTTTAATTAAAATTTGATCAAGGTTTGAGCTAAAAGTTTGAACGCGTCAGGGCAACAAGAGTAATCTTAGGGCTTTATTCCTTAGACATGGAATCAATCCCTTTGAACCATCGCTACACTTGGAATGTTGCCTTAGTCAAGTACTAAAACAATTATACACGTGTCCCTGAAAAGCGCCCTTTATACCGATCCTAAAGCATAAGGAAAACAGATCTGTTTTGGTTCTAGAGCGATGAGCTCGAGGCCAAACAATCCGTGTGCAATCCATCATTGACACCAAACGTTGGTTCACTTAAATAAACACCAAACCTTGGTTCACTTAAATACACACCAAACGCTGGTTCCTTTAAATACACACCAAACGTTAGTTCACTTAAATACACACCCAACGTTGCTTCACTTAAATACACACCAAACGTTGGTTCACTTAAATACACACCAAACGTTGGTTCACTTAAATACATACCAAACATTGGTTCAATTAAATACACACCAAACATTGGTTCACTTAAATACACACCAAACTTTGGTTCACTTAAATACACAGCGAACGTTGGTTCATTTAAATACACACCAAACGTTGGTTCACTTAAATACACATCAAACATTGGTTGATTAAATACACACTAAACTTTGGTTCACTTAAATACACACCGAACGTTGGTTCACTAAAATACACACCAAACGTTGGTTCACTTAAATACACACCAAACTTTGGTTCACTGAAATACACACCAAACGTTGATTCACTTAAATACACACTAAACATTTGTTGACTTAAATACATACCAAACTTTGGTTCACTGAAATACACACCAAACGTTGGTTCACTTAAATACACACCAAACGTTGGTTCACTTAAATACACACCAAACATTGGTTGACTTAAATACACACCAAACTTTGGTTCACTGGAATACACACCAAACGTTGGTTCACTTAAATACACGCCAAACATTGGTAGACTTAAATACACACCAAACTTTGGTTCACTGAAATACACACCAAACGTTGGTTCACCTAAATACACACCAAACGTTGGTTCACTTAAATACAAACCAAACGTTGGTTCACTTAGATACACACCAAACATTGGTTGACTTAAATACACACCAAACTTTGGTTCACTGAAATACACACCAAACGTTGATTCACTTAAATACACACTAAACATTTGTTGACTTAAATACATACCAAACTTTGGTTCACTGAAATACACACCAAACGTTGGTTCACTTAAATACACACCAAACGTTGGTTCACTTAAATACACACCAAACATTGGTTGACTTAAATACACACCAAACTTTGGTTCACTGGAATACACACCAAACGTTGGTTCACTTAAATACACGCCAAACATTGGTAGACTTAAATACACACCAAACTTTGGTTCACTGAAATACACACCAAACGTTGGTTCACCTAAATACACACCAAACGTTGGTTCACTTACATACACAACAACCCGTGCATAAAAATGTCAAATATAAAGACTACGATTATTTTGGCGGTTCAGCAACACGTTAATTTTTTATCAGGTTATTAGAGCACCGTAAGGTCTAATCACAGAGTACATTCGGTTATTCATAGACTATTTTTAACCGTAATAGTGCAGAAAAACTTTGCTTGCTCTACGTGATGTTAGCAGATTTTTCTGAACAGTATATTTTATTGTCCATCGTGCTGAACGTCAAAAATGTATTTACTAACAGCATGAGGGACATTTGCGCTCTTATTAGTCCAGAGGCGCAACACGCTTTTCGAAAGTGGGGGCCAACTCAAAATGGTGAGCCCGAAAGAGGAAATTACGGGCACCATAAGGGAAAAATCCATTTTTGCAGATTTCTGCCGAAATGTGGGCGCCCCTCCTCTGGCCCCGTGTAAATACGACCGCGTATTTATCACACCGGTTTCCATTTTATCTATATAGCGCACACAGCAATCCACAAGTTTCAGCTTGTATTCACATTAATCGCAACTATCGTTTCGGCTTGCATCTCATTTCTGTAACCATGAAAACTATTTAGCATTGCTGTTCTTGTCATCCAACCAGCGCCTAGCCTAAGAGGGGCTTCAAAACCGTGTCAGTGAGCCCACCGCAAACCGTGTCAGTGAGACTCTCCCAACCCATATCAGTTAGGCTGCGCAAGTCGTGTCAGTGGTTTCTAACTGTGTCAGTGAGCCCACCAAAGCGTGTCAGTGAGGCTCCTCACAACCGTATCAGTGACCCCCACCACCCTCCTCCCCAAAGCATGTCAGTAAAACCTCCAAAACGTATCAGTGACGCCCAACAAACCGTGTCATTGAGGCACCGAAACCGTGACAATTTCGCTATTTTTGTAGCATGGAGTGCGGCCCCCTCGAGTGGGAGAACTACCTCCCCCATTTGTTGAGTAGTTACCGCTTGTTGCTAAACTGACCTGTCAGTCAGTCCAATTGGCCATACGTCACATCATATTCATGCCTTTCGGATATTTAGCATAGGACATTAAAAAAATTCGTCGGTTTTAAACTAATAATGTTTACTTAATAAAAAAATTTAGCCATGGATGTCATTAACTTTGGTGTAACTTTCGTTAAAATATTAGCAGTTAAGAGTAAAACAAACACATACTATTTGCACTTATATTAGTTTAACTTTTATACTGCGATGTTAACAAGACTTTAGTTTATAGTAAAAAATTTTTTTACGGTAATTAAGAAAAGATTAATGGCTTAAAATAATTTAGACTTTAACGATTAAGTTGTATCGATTTACTTATCTTTATAGATTTATTCTAGGAAATAAAGTACGCTATTTTGATAAAAAGTGGGATAAATCCTTGCACTTAGATACAAATAGAATCAATCATTTTCAACAATTGACATGCTCGCACATGTTTCGATGCGTAGACAATTCTAAAATAATTTAAACTTTAACGATTAAGTTGTATGGATTTACTTATTTTTATAGATTTATTCTAGAAAATAAAGTACACTATTTTGATAAAAGTGGGATAAATCCTTGCACTTAGATACAAATAGAATCAATCATTTTCAACAATTGACATGCTCGCACATGTTTCGATGCGTAGACAAGGCTAAAATAATTTAAACTTTAACGATTAAGTTGTATGGATTTACTTATTTTTATAGACTTATTCTAGAAAATAAAGTACACTATTTTGATAAAAAGTGGGATAAATCCTTGCACTTAGATAAAAATAGAATCAATCATTTTCAACAATTGACATGCTCGCACATGTTTCGATGCGTAGACAAGGCTAAAATAATTTAAACTTTAACGATTAAGTTGTATGGATTTACTTATTTTTATAGATTTATTCTAGAAAATAAAGTACACTATTTTGATAAAAGTGGGATAAATCCTTGCACTTAGATACAAATAGAATCAATCATGTTCAACAATTGACATGTTCGCACATGTTTCGATGCGTAGACAAGGCTAAAATAATTTAAACTTTAACGATTAAGTTGTATGGATTTACTTATTTTTATAGATTTATTCTAGAAAATAAAGTACACTATTTTGATAAAAAGTTGGATAAATCCTTGCACTTAGATACAAATAGAATCAATCATTTTCAACAATGGACATGCTCGCAGGTGTTTCGATGCGTAGACAAGGCTATATGTCACCGAGCAATAGTTGATTCGATACTCTATTTAATATAATATTCAATATCTAAACATAACTAGAATATATAAAAAACGCGGAGAATGAGAGTCTAAAACATTTTTATCCTTCAACGAATATTAGAAAAACTAATTGCTTAGCTCAAGTTTTAAGGTTCAGATTCTACAACATGTAACTGAGCAATGTCGTGTCGTAACTCCCATAATTCAACAGCTGACTGGTGGACACCACTCAATTTGTCTATAGATTACGTTTACGCCTACGTCTAATAACACATAAGCATTTCTACATAGCTCCATCTGTTCCGGGTCAGGCACTAAACAACTAATTAGGTGAAATTTTTTTGTTCTTTGTAAGTTATTAATTGGTTGCACAGTTTGGCTGACTTTGTAACGCGTACTACTTTGGTTACTTTTCTTGATATCACTACAAGAGCTATTATTTGAGAAAATAATTCTGAACAATATTGAACTCCAAGCTAAGATTTCGATATTACGAGCTGTATTCAGGATGTGGCTTATTCCATTCAGCCGTGGATGTTTTTTCAATATTAAAATGAATAAAACTGTTTTAGTCCAAATTACACACTTTTTACTGTCAAGAATTTAACTAAAGACGTAGAATAGTTTGATCAGGATTTTACGCTGTATGCTCGCACAGTGTACCTATTGATAAATATTCGCCGAAAATCTTATGCGAGGCAAAACATACAAACAAAACAGAAACTTATGCAAAACACGTTCCAAGCAAGAAGTTTTAATTCAAAACATATGCGCGTTTGTTGGCTAACACCCAAAAATGGTCATAAACGAACAAATTTAGCTCGGGTTACGCAGCATTGCAGAGTGCCTAGAATTATTAGTATTAGATATATAATATTAGAGTGTATTGCTTTTAGTGTGTTCTATTGTTTAAAACATTTACGGACAAGTCAAATTTTTTTGAAGATGTTTTACTGGTTTTTTCCGAGCTAGATAACTTTGATACCAAAAGAATTTGGTGAATTTAAACATAAAATCCACGAATCATCACTAGATAATAAAGTTTATGTAGAAGAACGGATAGGATTTTTGCCCACCTACCACCCTATATCTTCACTTTTAACGACTCAGCTCTCAATTTTCAATCTTTTGATGAATACTGCTTTTGCATGTCGCCACATATTACGTGTTCGCAAATCGCGGGAAATGTTAATAACTTCTAAATTACATGTAATTAGCGCAGTTAAACAGTTGACTTCATCCAGTTTTCACTTTCCACGGGTTACGCGTATCTTAACCATATAACACTGAATCAATGTTGATGACCCAGCTGTCAGAGCACGGCATCCATTAATAAGTAGTATCAAGATATTTTAATAGCTGTTGCCGATTACCAGCGGCCTTGAGACGTAATTAATAGCTTCTCTTCTCGCAATAGCTAGGTTTAGAAACAAAATGCTTCGGAATAAAATTTATATATAAAGCATCAGGGAGTCATACTTTCAGCTGTGTTTTGTAGAGTTATGTTTTCACATTTATAGATAGTCATATTGATATTATCCTGAAAACGAATCAATATTTAGCTAAAATAAAAAAAATTATTTTAATTGTGAAAATACATTAAACACTGTACAAAATCAAAATAGGAGCGACAGGACTGTTAATGAAGAGCTGGCCATCTGAGCGTTATCACGATGTCGAATCTTGGCGCAATGACGCAACTTCGTGCCCAGTTGCTTGCCAAAGATCGCGAAATAAATGCGTTGAAAGTCCGTCTTGAGGCAAGTCTTTCTGCCGTTTAACACGAGAACTCTTTGAATGTAAGCGGTGCATGCAAAACACGTTGCTATCTAGAAGCTGATCTTTGTCTGATTAAGGCATCTGGCAAACCGAAGTAAAGATAACGCGAATAGTAAGGAATAGTCCGAATTTATGCGGCGTTCACGTTATAATGTCCCCAACGTTTGGAACCTATGTACCCCACACAGTGTCAGACACACTGTTGACAACAGGGTGTCTTAGACACCCCCATGTTTTACTAAATTTTTTCAACGGTAGCTAGTTACGCGTATTACCACTTCCTGACAGTGTCAGGCACACCGTGTCTTCTGGCAGTTTTATTGACAGTGTTCAGAATTATTTGAGCAATGTTCATATGGGCTAGATACAAATATCGAGAATTTAGGAGAAACTCCACAGGACAGTTGACTAGTAAACCACATTAGCTACACACGGTGTCCGTTATAGTTAATTCGCGCCAAATTGGTAGCTAAGGGTGTGTACGACACTGTCTAGAAAAAATGTAGTAGCTAAGGGTGTGTCGTACACCCTCGCTAATTGATTTACAGTATGAGTGTCACCCTGACTATCTATACGGTAGGGCGGCGACTACAGGGGGCCAAAAGTTCCAAACAGCGGGGACATTATAACGTGAACCCCGCATTACGCCACACAGGGAGCTTAACTAAAAGTGCGTGGAAATATGCGCTGTTAGCAACTGAGTGCGTTAGGCAAGAAAAGGGTGGCTTCATATTGTCTGACCTGTTGTTCTTATGCAGCAACAAGTAATGTACCTGAACAAGAGTTATATGAACTGGTCATATATCTACACTGTTGTACACCTGCAAAAGCGGAATATCCGGTTGATAACTCAAAATTTTCTCACCCATTATCAGTAAATATTAAACATGCTCCATTCATTGTTTGAAACAATAATAGGTACCGCATAAATAACTCGGAAAATAAGAGCCAAATTCTAAGTCACGTGAGTGGATACAATAAATTATTTCTCTTGGGTATTTACTCTTGATGTATGCTGACATTAATTCAGTAATATAACGAAGGTCTCTTTTCGAGCTTTACAGCAAATAGTAACCCGGGTATGTCTTAAAAATGGCCATCGACAACAGGCAGTTATTCGCTGATAATAGTTACCAAACAACAGAAATTTAGCAAAATGTAGTTTTTCCTTTATTACTGAATTAATTTATCCAAAAGATAGGACGTGCTGTTGTCTAGCTGAATATGCTGTAGTAAAACTCAATGATTATTGCAACAGCTATAATTAAAGAACCGATCGGCGGAATTTCTTAAATTTTTAACCATTTAATGCGATCCTAGAATGGCATATACATGAAAAATTGTTTGTGTCTCCTTTTGTTTGGAAACAAGAGTTGAACAAATCCCTTATTTCGGGCCAAACTATGTTCGGATCAAGATGTTATCGTCAATAACCTAGCAATTGGCAAACATACGTTGTTAAAATTTTCCAAGATACGTGGCATAAACCAACTTACTTGAAGTAATGATATAAACCGAATAAGCTTTTCAGAAACCATAACGTTGCCAAAACCACATATTTTTGACCAACGCCTCATCGGTTGAGTTGCTGTTATTTATAACTTTCGACTGGTTGCTACAATTTGGTTGGAACTTTTATAAACATACACCTTTACAGACACCCTTACAAAGAAAGCTTGAAGAATAAATAAGCAACAACCTCTCCGCCAGCATGAAGCCTGTGCTTTGGGGGAATTTGTATAATTTTCTGTTATCGAATATTACTTAGAAGTTGTTGCTTCCGCTAAAATAAATACTTGATATGTGTCCGCTGTTGAAACATGCATGCCGTTGTTGACTTAGTAATGGTTCCACCCTGTGTAGCGGAATTTCGCAGCCAAACCCTATAAATTCCAAATTACATATATTTTATGTTTTAACATTTGTTTTAATCGATCGATCTGTATGTCATAAAATGTACTATTTCTTAAAATGTACTATAAAATGTACTATATTTTTCAAGACCAATTATTGCTCGAGAAAAACGGGTAATCAATTGTTCAACAATTTTCATGTTAGTCACTAATTATATTCACCAAGCCAATGAATTTCCTAATGTTACTAAAACGATTACTGCAACCATCTACACATTTAAGTGACATTGTTAATTCAACGGTCTCAGCGCAGCATCTAGCATCTTTAACAAAAATTATTTGCTAGTTTAAATGGTTTGGTATTAACTGCTCAAAAGAAAATGTTGAATTTGCTCAAAAATAGAAATTTCACTTTAGGTATTTAAATGCTCAAATTTTAACTACAGTAACCTGTAACTAAGCTATAGCAAAAATGTCAAATAGACTTACTAAATCAATTACGACACAATCCAAGTCCCATTTTCTTCGGACGGCCGGGATTTCTCTTCTGATTCATTGAGGGCGGTAGAACAAGGCCTTGATACCGAATAAGGACAGCAGTTATATGGCAGGTGCAAATCCACATCTTTGACGACCGATCCATAAAAACGAGATGGAAAGATTCGATGAAGGCACGAAATTCCCCAAATGATTCGAACATTCCGGTATAGAATAAGCTGATCCATCTGTCGAAAGACATTGTACTCTTGCTGCTCCGAACAATATAATTGTCATCTGGAAGCTTCTTCCCTTCTTCTTTCGTAAAGCTGAGACAACATGAGCCCAACACATTAATCGCTTCGCATTTGGATAGCGATCGACCACTGCAGCTGTAACTCCAGAGCTCCCATCGGCCATAATAAATTGCGGATTATATGCTTGAGACCGGCATCTTGATAAAGTGTCAAATAGTTCCATATACGTCTCAGCCTTTTCATCGGAAGAGACGACAGCGATTCCAAACGGATGAAATCGTCCTCTCCAAGTCTGAAGAGCCAGCGACTAGCACAGGACAGTCATTCGTTAATAATTTGTATGTGCAGTCAACCTGCAACAAGCTGGACATATTAATCTGCTGTAGCAAGTAAGGAGTCGATATAAACATGAAGACGTTATCCGGTCCTTCTACGCGGAAGCCGGGAACGACAAATGCTTCGTGCTCATCACAAGGAACATTTTGATGTTGTAAGCACCAATCGGTAGCGTCATTAGCGGTCATATTAGACGGTAATGAAGAAGCAGTTCGACGAAAATAGGCTACACAGTTCTTTAGTTGTTGATCACTTGGAATTGTGAACCCTTCATTGGTCAGATTGCGCCGAATTGTAGTAAGGTTGCAGCCAGATGTAACGTAAAGTTTGACCTTTTCACGAATCGGTGATCCAACACCCTGTGTTGATGCTGTTGCTCCGCCGTGATCGTGCTCCGCCTTAGCTTGCACAATGAACCGACTTTCGACATTAATTGATCGCATTGAAAATGGGCAAGACGGAAATTGGCGGTAGAATTTGCAGCGACAGTACTGCTTCCCGTTGGATAGAGTGGCCTTCAGCGCGTTATTTTCTTTCAAAAATGTTTTAAACTGGTCCATATTTTCGGTACTAAACACGTCTCTAAACTCCATTTCGACGCACAATTTAGAAAACCACAATATTGAAGCAGAAGATGTAAATGATGTAAAGATGTAATCACCGTAAATTTTGAGCAATTCATCATTTTCACATAAAATTAATAGTTTTGAACAAATTCACCCCGTAATGGAGATGTATTACAATTTTGTACAGTTCATCATTACATCCTTCTCTATTTGGTTTTGAGCAAATTCAATATATAATTTTGAGCAGTTAATATTTTCTCGTTTAAATACGTAATTAAATTTTTGTTGATGAAATTTATGATAAACTTACTGAGTAAAACTAATTACTTCGACGAAGTAGGATTCCGATGTTAAAACGCCTGTCTTACCTAAACATGGGCGGAGCAAGAGGGTGTTGGGAACTTTTCGTTCGAGAATAGGCCGGAGTACGACAGTTTCTGGCAATTTGGTGCAAAACCTATCAAATAGCGCCGCCCGATCCCAGTTTTGAAAGTCTCCCACTTTTGCTGACCGCACTGTGTCCAAATCTAAAACTTGTTCATGTATATGAAGACATTACTAATTTTTGTTTAGCGAATGAACGACGGAGTATCGTTGGTTATCTCTGACCCTGAGTTGGATAAGTTACGCGAGCGCTGTGAGCAGCAACGTCTACCGATGCTTCAGACACTTGAACGAAAAATTCGTGGCCGAAAAGAGTCCGAAGCAGTTTTGAAGCAACTACGCGACACTATTGACGAACAGGTTAATCACTGGCTAGTTACAAGTTTGTTGGTAAAAATTGAGCTAAACCTCACGGTCCTGGGGCTCAGTCTTTCATATGCAATCAGAACAAATAGACCAGGTGCTATGCAAAATAATTTATGTAAACGAATTCCAAACATGCCAACTAATAAAGCTATATAGAGCGTTTTGTTCTATACAAAACTAGAAGTAACACTTTATAAATCTGCCTTCAATATTTCTGTAAGCTACAAGTTGTTACTTGCAGCTGTAAAATGTTATAAACTTAAAACTATGTTACGTTGCTGATATATCCTGCATCCTCGACTCCGGTGGCACTTATAATATAGCTGTGCAGCGTTTAACTCTATAATTTGCTTTTTCGTAACATCTTCTCACTTACTTTTGGATGACATCATGATCCAGACGGTTGTTACTTATGCAATTATTCACGCGATCTTTGGAAAGATGTCCTGCGTTAAAGCATAATTATGACCGTGGGCACGAATATAACAACAAACATGCATTTTTAGTCTTTTCAAAAAAATTGTCAACCATGAATGAGCTAAACTTTGAAATATTTATATCTGAAAATGCACAAAGTTCTATAGAAAGCTGTTCGAAAACTGAATTCTTGTTCAAAAACTTAGTCAAAAACTATGTAACTACATAAGATATTGACGATTTATACTGTCAGTTAATTTAATCTGTTCGTACCTTTCAGCGAAGATATATACCCCACCATAAGGAATCCAACTTTAAATCGTAGATCGAACATCATGTCTACTATCGATGGAACTATTCGATAGGATTCCCTAAAAATTCTCGCAAAGCGAGCCTCATAATACGCATACAGCACGTCGTACATAACTAATACAACTCTTCGCAACGCAAATGGTTGTCAAACAACTCAAGGGGTTATATGATTAATTCCGATATTTGATGTTTGATGCTAGTTTCACCGGTTGGTGATGGGCCAACAAATGCTGCACACATCTCTAAATGTTCTTTTAGCAATCTGATTGGCTCAAAGAAATCCAAAAAGCCTATAAACGAAGTGAATATCTTGATCTTCAGTCGCGTCATTATCAGAAAGCCTATGGCGAAAGTGTAAGTCTACTACTATCTTATAGCAATTCTACAGTGTTGTTCAGTTTTAATATCTATAAAGTAAGAGTGGCTTTTTATAATGTTAATTCGACAAAGGTGTGTGCAAGTTTAAATAACCTTGCGAACCAAATGTTTCTTTTTCAGCCTATTGCCAACAATTACAGCAAGAGTCCATGATGGACGCTTGAAGAAAGGTACAATACTCTTTCATGTCACACTACGTTTTATATGTTACGCGATAATATGCTCTATTTTTGCATTCTTTATCCTACTTTTAGGGGTAATCATTTTTTAACTATTGACATTTCGCTCCGCAACTTTTGCACTCCCCCCTCACCAACTTTAGTTTCTTATTTGTGCGTTAAACTGCACAGTCTTTGCACTGCAAATGTGAAACGAAAGTTGCGGGATACAGAGCGAAACACGGGGGAGGTTGAACAGAACAAAAGTTGGAAAGTAGTTCTTGTAAATATTAAAAAAATGACTCGAAAATCGATTACATCATACAATAAAGTATATGTATAAGTTCGCGTGACGGGAGTGTAACACTCTACTTTAATGGTTCATTATGGACTCAAAAAAATGATACAAAAAAATTGTTTTGTTAAAATTCCGTCGTAGCAGTTTTCGATCTGCTACGTTCAAATAAAGATTTATATTCAAGCGTTTTTATGTTATCCACAGATGATGCGTATTTGCAAAACATAGCCATAAAAAAGCCAACAGGCAACTGTCAACAATGACATAGGTAATTGCGGGTTAATAATGTTTCTCAGTGTAAATTTTGGTTTCACACTTAAACGACCGAGCTTTTTAAGGGAAAGTCCTAGACTAAAGACGTGTCCGAGGCCCTTTTATAAGAGCTGCTTCGTTGCGCATATGCACTGCTTACCGAGATTTTGCTGTGCTAAATCACTCTGCTACCTATTTGGAACGAAACCTGTGTTTAAAGGTCTTTGAAAAGCTATCCGAGCCAAAACGGTGTTAAAGCATTCGCAAGGGTCAACGTAGGTTAGATGAAGCTGCTATTAGGTAGCATTCTTATGATTTACAATGAAAGTTAGCCATCATTCGGACTTATCATAACTCTTCCATACCTAACCGTAATGTACGTAATGTGATTCAGTCTCCTCAACATTGTATATAAAATGCTATTGGTAGATACACCCAGCTGGTCGACAAGACAAAGCGTTTTTGACTCCGTACATCTATACACATAACACTAGATGTGCCATTATCCATACATGCTCATAAAGTGGGAGGTGGGATTGCCATCCTCTGAGGCTGCTGGACCCTTCTCGGAGCTTCGCATATTGCCCCTGAGAGGCAGTCTGTCCTCCCGGTGGCTCCGCACCACCCACCTCCCAGCGCGCCTATGGCGCTCACAAAAATTTTGGCAAAAATAGGCAAACAAGAAAAATTTTGTGTCCTATTTATTTCCTCTGCGGACCTAGCTTCCCCACCGACCAGCTTTTCCTCTCACTCGAAGCATCCTATATCTTCCTAGCACTTCGGGCCTTGAACATGTACGGCCACTACCGCAGCTTTATGCATATATGACATGCTTGGACGGGCCTACTACAACCCTTCTTTAAACTGAAGAGTACAGGTAGGGGTTGTAAAATATGTATAGCCAGGAAGCCTCAATTTTGCTACAGCGGTGTCTGCGAATATCCAGGCCTTCCTATTCCCCTAATATCTAATCAAAATTGATAACAAACTAATTCCCAATGAAGAAGGACTCTCAAGTCCAAATCGCTGCACTATGACCAGCAAAAATCACAAAGGGGCCTCATAGGTCTCTCTGTCCGGGATAGGTTAAATATGTAAATATATATGAGCATAATTAACTATATATCTACGCTGTATCAATATGTATGAAATATATATACAAATTATCAGCTAGTAACTATATCCCAATCATAGTAAAACTAAACGCGCCGCGCAATGCATAATTAACTAATACCGTGAAATACCCGGTACTAAAAAGAAAACTAGATATAGTGATGCAAATGTTCTTGGTTCTAAGGCTTCTATAAAATTACAAAAATACATAAATCTAGCTCTTTTGTGGGATCTGGAGGACACTGGCCATTTACATCGTGGTTAGTTTTTGATCTAAGGCTATCTTCGGCTGCCACAGACGTTATTTCTATGGTAACAATTTTAATACTTGCTAATAGCACTAATAGTTTTTCAATGCACCTTCTAACAACTGAGTGATAAGCTAGGGTTCAACACAACGATGTCAAAAAATTATACAGAAGTCATGGGCTCTAAAAACTTGCCACGAAGCAGCTTTCAACATATTAATCACTTCAGTTTAATTATTATGCGTAATTTGGAGCAGCAATAATTTGACAAAAATATAATCTTACTTGCAGGGGCTACTGATTTTCGCTTAGGAATAGCAAGTGACGATCAGTGCTTGACACATTTTTGTTTCCTATTTACGACTTGAGACAGATTCAGCATGTCAAATTTATTAATAAGGGTTACTCTTCGAATCTTTGATTATAGCTCGTACTTTAAAGTTTAGCAGTGATCTGCATTCCTAATATTAAAGTTTTCAGAGTATGCTTTAATAGATATACATTAATTTATTGATGGATTTTAGTGAAAGGAACTAGAGGTATCAGACAACTTTAAGGTAACGGGAACATAAATTTAATATACGCTCCGAGGTAAACGATACGTTTGTCACCGGAAAGAAACTGAAATTCGCTACAATATTAGGCTAAATTTGCCACAACACTGGAATACCATTTCCGCTGGATATAATATTTGAAATGACACTAACAAGGTCCTCAAGTATCTTGTGATATCACAAAATA
Source organism: Trileptium ribeirensis (assembly GCA_030248225.1). Lineage (NCBI taxonomy): Eukaryota > Metazoa > Nematoda > Enoplea > Enoplida > Thoracostomopsidae > Trileptium > Trileptium ribeirensis. Next base: position 7,645 of record JASANE010029953.1, on the reverse strand, counting down.
GAGATTTCGCCAAACCTGTAATTTCGCTCAAGTGATACGGAATACTCTGAATCGAGCTATTAATTGATCTCAATTTTTAACGATGATTGAACCGTTCTCGTTCATGAATGGAAGCTCGTGCAGTCACATGTACGATCATGTACAGGCAGAACCTAACTAGCGTTGGACTAAAGGAAACTTCAACAAAAAAAATGGTTAATCCGTTACAAACATACCCTTCTTGCAAATTAGATCAAACTTTAGGTAACGTAACAATGGCGAAGAAGACTATTAAACAAAGGGAATAAGACGAAATGTAGATATATAAAACGTATCTGCACGGATATCACTAGAGCCCATCAAGAGGTTATTTTGAGGTCACTAGAACCCATCAGACAACATTTTGAGATGTGGGTGAAACCGAGTTATTACGACTAAAAGTCACATCGTTATTTGCACTAGCTATGTGATCTTAATCAAATGATACAAGGAACTAATACATACGGTATTTGAGAATTAAAATAAATATATCTGCGCTGAATTGACGCAGTGTCATTTTGTTGTGTTCTAATTTCACTTAACGTTTTTGAACCATGGATTTATGTTTATCAATATGTTCAACCCTTGTTTGCCATTGCTGCTAAATTGTAAGACAAAATTTGAGTGAAAAAATTGGCTTTCTTATTTATTTTTTTATTCAAACTACTTGTGTAATATTAAGTTGTTCTGTAAAACACTTGTCAAAGCGTGACTTTTTGACGTGAAGAAACGTCATTTTGAGAAACCTTATGACACGTGAAATACATGGGCGTATCTAGTACGTTCTCTAGTAGTGATGCTGTTGGACTGTTACAAACTGTTAAATGGTCCCACATAATTAAAAATAAAACTTTATTCACACGCTCAAACATTTAATTCATAATTTGCGCTCAAATATTAGTAAAAAATGGATCAAAATTTGACTGTAATTTACAATAACATCTATATGATCAAAAATTTCTTGCCTTGTTTTGCTATATTTTAAGTTCAAAAATTTTGGAGCCATGTTTCCTGTCCCTGATTGGCTATGGTGATACGCTACCATCATAAAACTAAACTTGAGTTTACAGAATAACGCCTTGTTGGCTTTAGTTGAGTCGAAATGCTGCATTACTACTGTGTCATCAGCGGTTAGTTATAAAAATACTAAACTCTAATGTGTGAGAACTGCAGCAAACCTATGCGCCAGAATGTTAGTAGATTTAGTCCAGGTTGATTTCATTTGTAACAAGTAATCTCGAACTATTTAATAATGAAATCACCACAAATAAGTATCATGTGAATGGAAGCAATGGGTACATATTTGGTTTTATATTTTATTTTGATTTAAAAAATCTAAAAACCAGTATCGACATAGAGCATATATGAGAAATGACCCTGGTATCATTTACAATTGTTTTGTTCACCTTATGTTTAATGAAAGATAAGAAGCGATAACGAATTATTTTAGGCTTGGAGGATCACAGACGAAGAAATTGAAGGTAAGACTAACAACATTAATCCTACTTGACCACATTATTAATTTATAATTATGGATGTCGTGAACTAGGTTGTGATTAACTATCATTTTAGAGTATAATAAAAATTTCAGTGCCACTTAAAACGATGCAAAATGATGTTCTTTGGCTTCAAACTTTTGAAAATATAAACGTCCTTATATAACGACCAATTAGTCCTAAGAACGCATTACAAGTTTTTGCAGACAAGTTGACTCCACGTCGGGGCACGGGAATGTATTTCATATCATACAAACAATATTGCAACCAAAGACAGTAAATAGAAAACAGCAAATTTAGAGTTTAAATATATATATTATTTATATGTGTGTGGACTACCGGACTAATCGCCCCGGGAAAATTAGTCTCTTGAACAATGCGTCCACTGGACGATTCGCTGCCGGACAATTCGTCTTCAGGTCAATCCCTATACCTGGACTAAGATTAAGTCTACACCTAATCCTAAGCTTACCTTGGCTGAGAACGAATTGTCCGCGGGAGTTATCCACGAGACCAAATGTCCAGGGAGACGAACTGTCCGGCACGAATTCCGGAAGCGAAGAATTGTACTGTTGCGGTGTGCGCTAAATTTTTAACGTATTGTAAAATATATATTTTCATGACTACTATTAGGTGTGTCAGCTAACGTTTGGCAACTTTTTAGATGAAAAACCTGGTGCTATAAATCTATTTATACTTCTGAACTGCGGAATCTTTTCTACTGTTTCATCAACATAACTCCCTAATTTCTTCACTGTGTGTTGTTTTTTACTTTATATCATTTCAATGATTTTCGGTATATTTTTCGTAACGCATTAATGAACGGATTACGAGTGAATGAAAAATACATAATGCATTCTCGTTTCATGTAAAGTCTGCTCTATCGAATTCGTTTTGTATCAGCAACTTTCTCTGTATTTAAGTCTTTTCTGCACGAAATAATGTGTATTTCATATAATGTTGAAAAATGTTTGGTCACAGCGGCGGATTGAACATGGATGGTTTGGGTACGTACTCAAGTCTAGTTCATATCCATTAAACGAATTTAGAGTCTTAGTTTATTCTATAGTACGAATTAATAAAAATTCATGTAGTACGAAGTTGTTTGTGGAATAGGTAGCAAACCTTTCTCTTGATGTGAACATTTGTCAAATTTGGTGAGTGAATTTGATGGCTATGAACATAAAGAATTCTCGACAATATATTTGTTGCTGAGAATACATATCATTCGTACAAAGTGCGCAATGCCTCAAGACATTGTTCTTTATCTTGTAAAGTTATTTTTAGACATTCATCGAAATTTTGAAAAATTTGATACAGCCGGTCAAAATTACATCGACGTAAAAGATATACCGCAGTTGGTCGAAATGTGTGGCGAAAACCCAAATAGCGATTGGGTAAAAGAATTTGAAACATATCATGCTGCGGGTTGGTTTTAGTTTTAGATGTTCCTATTGTGACGAACCAATAATTTTATAATCATAAGAATCATAGTTGTTGCAATAGGTGACGTTCTCTACGCAAGCTATCGCAGAGCAACACTCAAAACTTTGAGTCCGTACCATGGTATCATCAAAGCACGATCTAAATGTTGGAGATTTTTTAAATTTTTCGCGCGCTTTGTGCGCTGACAGTAGTGCAAAACTGAGGCTACTTTATGATTTTCACTGTCTTATTTTAATCGAATATTTGGCGAACAGTCTTGACAGTCTCGTTATTATTGTTTGAAGTTGATCAGCTGAACCGAGACCTTTACGATTTTATCATGCGCCTTCTTTTATCACTTTCAATCTATAATTATCGCAAGCTTCCTCATCAGATCCATTGAGTATTGTAATACCCATATAAAGGTTGCGGCTCTGTGAGCTGAATTTTGAGCACGTCTTAACACTACGATAGTATTACATTAAGACTAAAAATATTCAGTGAACTGAAAGCGTAAAACATCCACGTACACGAAACCATATATATACTTCCGCAAGAACATTAATAATAAAAAATGGACAATAATATTTTTCATAAATATGACCCAAATGCACATATCCTTAACAGAACGTTTAGTTGATTGAATAGTGTACACTAAAATTACTAAAAATATTGAAATATTTCGAGCAGCGCAGTTGGTATAAGAGAATACGCACAATATTTACATAACACAACTCAATCGTCTGAGACTGTTGGGTTTATTAACGTCACTTCTAAATTAAGTGACTATGCGTACTTGTATAGAAAAAAAAGTGTCTGGCAATAAATCAATAGTATGCTGCGCCAAATAACACGTACTTTGTAGCCAAATTTTAAAAAAAACATTTATTTCTCAGCAGACACCCAGGATCTAGGCTTGGAAAAAGAGACCTAGATGCAATCAGCAGTAATAATCAACAATGCTTACACCATCAAGATTGTATGTGTGTAATGGACTCGTTTTGTAAGTGCATGGGGTAACAGACAGTCTACAGTCATAAATACTGCCTCTCTCAACTGCACACTAAGCAACAAAATTCGCTTTACGAATGATTATTTGTTTAGTCTGCCATTATTATTAGAGCCTATCTGTGCTGATGATATTATTATATACAGCATTTTGATATAAATTATACAGCATGAACCCAATAAAAAAAGTAAACAATTTCGGAACACAAAGTTAGTTTGATTTTAAAATGTTTATAATATCGGACCACAGGAAAACTTACTTTGACTCATCTATGACATGCTGGAAGATCCAATTCGCGTGATACAAACGGACAATTTATTGCCAAGTTAGAAATGCTGACACCAAACTTTTTCAGATTTCCAAAACTTTCACGTTTTCTTAAAAAAACTAGTCCGAAATATGAGGTCCACAATATAATGTTCCAAAACATGATGGAATATACAACTGCTTCCTTTGCAAAGCATTGATTTACCTAGGTATCCGATTAATTGTTTATAATAGGGTATGCGCATTTTCAAACATATGTTTCCGAAACCATATTAACCGTTGGCGCCAGTCGATTCCTGAATAATAAATGTGGTGATTAAAACTTTCTCATGTCAAGCTAAACTATTGTAAATCCAAAGCATGTAATTGATTTGTTACATTTATTTAAATACCTTAATGATTTATAATTTTTGCTTTTGCTGGTGTATCTAATTTGCTGATGCATATCTCTGTGTCATAAAATTTTATCAAACCAAAATGAATGGCGCATCTGAATACCTCAGAAATATTATTTCGTGTTTAAGGCAATTTCGTAGGTGTATATTAAATGCAAAATGTTTCATAACACAGATTTCGACAATTGACTTTATTAATAACACGTTTCCTTGTTTGATACATACAATATGTGCCGACTAATTTCCTAAGAAATAATTATAGCTTGGTTTATCGTGTTTTCAGAGGTTTGCATTACCGTTGTAACTAGTTTAACAGTGGGAAAGCTTGCATGTAACTAAGTAAGAAGGATATACGTGCACACAATTCTCTCGATGCGCCAGAAGCAATTCTACCACTCTTAGCTTTATAAATAGATAGCATAGGTTTATATTACATACGTTATGTTTACAACTATCACTTTGCAGCCATACCCTCACATTTGTTAATCCATACTTGAAATGAATGTATTTATTGGCAGATGTAACGAATTAGTTATTAATTGTGACCTTTTCTTTTGGACAACAATCAATTTTAAATATACTGCGTTAAATTATGGTGCCATTCAACCCAAATAGGCTTACCAATTCGAAAGTTATCTATTTTACTACATTTCTGAAGAATATTATTAGATTTCTTTGAGTTACCGGTGATGACGCTTGGTACCGAAAATTTTTAACAAATTTTTTATGGATCAGTTTATAAGTTAGATATGCCGTTAGAACAGTACTGGTGAGCTTATTTGAATAGTCTGGTATTCAGATCAACTCGATGCCTTGACAGCGTGACGTTGAATGTTTACCAAATTAGCGCCCACAGTTCATTTCGGTAAGACGTGGTTAATCTATAAACAAATCGAACCATTCTACTAATGCGGCGTTTACTTTATAAAGAACCCCCATGTGAAAGTTTTGTCCCCCAATGATCTAGACCACACCATCCAGTGGTATACGGTATATGCCTACACTATATATTGCAATACAAGGTGTACCAGACACCATCAACTTAATTATAGTGGCTAAATCTACCTATTGTTTATTACTGACGGTGTCAAGGACACCATCTACAAACACATTATATAAGGCGTGAAAATAACAACATGGTGTAGCTAACACCATATAAATTTTATGATGTGGTCTACACCATAGTATTATCGACACTACAGTACCTATGTACACTATTTGAAAATACAATCACAAACACCATGGCGTCAAAAACACCATATATTTGATGGTGACAGAGACACTCGGGGTGGACAAAACTTTCACATGGGTAAACGCTGCATAAGTTCGTTCATTGCGATTTGATTGGTGTACAAAATTATACATTTCTCAATATATTTTATTTTAAAATTTTCGGCATTATGGACCATTGGTAAGCAGACAAGACCAAACAAATACCTTGTCATTATTAATATGGCCGAAACGAATTCTCGCAATCGCCACATCTAGCAGAGTCTAGGAGTGCTGCACGACTTTTGTATTGCTGTATCTTCAAAATTAAATTATTTTGAGTCTGGGGTACCAAAGGAATTACCTAAGTAATTGGGGGGCAATTTACAATTACCTAAGTAATTGTATTATAATATTTCAATGTGTAAAGAAAAACTTGATTATTAGCGCTCATAATAAAAAAACTTGGGCCATTCATAAAAAAGAACGTATGCGCATATATTTAGGATATTGTTAATATAGTAATATGAAATTGAGGCCTTCTTCATTGGAGCAGCTACATGAATGTTACTTATATATATCCATGCAAGATGTTGTGGCTTCATTAGTGTAAAGCAAACAGAGTCTAGCTTTTGAGTAAATGAGCAAACATATTTTATTTTGAAAAAGTTCAATTGAAGTATATGCCTATCAATGACTGAATTTGAGTCTACCAGTCAAATAACAAAATTGATGCATTTTAATTCTTGCATAATATATCAACAATCTAATTTAGAAATACGTTTTCCTTAATTAGATTTTTTGTGATACTTTAATATTTCAGGAAATGGAAAAGTTGGATGGCCTTCGTTTCTAGAATGTCTCATCGGATTCATCGAAGAGGAACGAATTATGGTAAAAGTTTCATTGTAATTTGATTTTTTCAAAAAAGAAATCCTGCCTGAACCACAACACGTTTGTGTATGTGTCTTCCTTATCCACTGACAGAACTTGAGTCATCATGATGAATAGGCATTTGATCTCTGACAAAATGTACTAGCATATTTTTACTATACCGAAAATTTACTAAGATCTACAGCATAAACGGCGACACAACAAAAGCGTACCGTTAATATGTTAACTCCGCACCAAGGTACAAACTTCATTGGACAAATTTATAGCCTCTCCGAACTCAATCAAAACGAAGTCCAAAATTTAAAATTTACTTTATAACATTATGCTATAAATATATTATTACGGTAAAATAATAATATGGGTTTTATATAATATCACAACAGCAAAAGTTACAATGGTGCTTCTTGTAGCCAAGGTAGCAGTCCCACATATTCCCTAGTGGCAGAGTTTTTTACAATTATCTTTAGTAATACATGCTTTACCTAACAATCTATATAATAATATGGGTTTTATATAATATCACAAAACCAAAAGTTAAAATGGTGCTCTTTTGTAGCCAAGGTAGCAGTCCCACATATTCCCTAGTGGCACAGTGTTTTCCAGTATCTTTAGTAAGGGTGTTGTTTCTGGGTTGGTATAGAATTAGATGGGTTTTGTTTGATATCACAAAAGCAAAAGTTAAAATGGTGCTTCTTGTAGCCAAGGTAGCAGTCCCACATATTCCCCCCCCGCAGAGTTTTTCTGGGTATCTTTAGTAATGGTGTTTTACCTAACAATCTATATAATAATATGGGTTTTATATAATATCACAAAAGCAAAAGTTAAAATGGTGCTTCTTGTACACAAGGTAGCAGTCCCGCATATTCCCTAGTGGCAGAGTTTTTTCCCGGTATCTTTAGTAAGGGTGTTTTTACCTAACAATCTATATAATA